>JAQFXM010000390.1:0-52796 GCA_034693345.1 Entomobrya multifasciata
TCACGAACATATCTCCCAGCAGAGGATCGCTCATCCCAGTCAAGCTTTCCGTGGTAGAAATACTTGGTCTTCGTCTTCCGTGCCATCCTGCAAGTGTAGAGAGAAAAAACACATTCAAAACATTTTATCAATGCCAACACCTGCTCCCGTCCATTTCTTTTCATGTCATGCGTGAGGGCGGAAGACATGTTAGTGTGTAGAATGCTTGTTATCGTATCTAATCGAATACATTTCGCAAGCATTGACAACAAGCACACAAAAAAACCTTGCTTTTCTCTCCATCGCTGACTGATATACTACATAGATTAAGGTAGCACTAGTGGATGAGGAGAGATAATAAAACAAAATTCACAAAAAAAACTGTTAACCAACAGTAATAAAAATACCAACCTGGAAGGAATAGGGCCAATGATCCGCTCCATCATTGCCAAATGTTCCCGATTATCATGCGTCTGGAATAATGTGATTCCCAAATACAACTCAAACATAATGCATCCAATACTCCAAACATCACAGGGCTGTGACCAGCCCAGCTCTAGAATGACTTCAGGGGCCCTGTAGTGCCTCGTGCTGACAATAGTCGAATGATGTTCCCAGTCAAACGTCGCAGATCCAAAGTCAATCAGCCTCACTTCAGAGTTTTTCACTCTGCGAACCCCCTTCTTCCTCCGATTGTCAAAGGTCACATCATAGTCCGCATTTAAAAACAGAATGTTCTCAGGCTTCAAATCTGTATGAGTGAGCTGGTTGTCGTGAAGGAACTTCACGGCGTGGCACAGCTGGTAAGCAATGTGTCGCACTTGATCCATTGGATATGGGTTGTAATTGTTATCTTTCTGCAAAGTTTCAAATAACAACAACCAAATTAATAACCTAAACAGCCACTTGGCAGCAATAAATTGTTTTCCTTGAATAAATAGACACTTGGTTCATAAAAATAACTTAGGCTTTGTCAACATGATCAACATTCGTTTGAAACGACCAAGAAGTATAACCTTGATCATCATAACAGATGTGTATTTTGTCTGAAAACTTACCAGGAAATCAAAGACACTCAGTCCTAGCATCTCGAACGCGATACACATGTGACCATGATAGTCAAACCAATCTAGCATCTTGACGCACAAGCTAGTGTTAAAAAGACAAAGAATAAATTACACAGATTACACTCTCAAGTCCAAAAACTATTATATAATCCCGTCATTAGTTTTGCTATATCAATTTTCCACTTACTATCTGCCCTTGGGATCCTTATCTGCCAACTTTTTCAACACGTTGATCTCCAATTTAGCAGCCTCGCGATATTTCTCCACATTTTTAATGATCTTTAAGGCGATGACACGGCCAGTACTACAAAAACAAAATTGTACAACATTATATTACTTATTATTCTAATATTAGAAAATTAGCCGCATTTCATTTTCACTATAATCCAGTATGACATTACATGACATTGATATTTTGTTAAAAAAGCCGCAAAAAAATACGCATGCATGCACGCTCTGGATTCATGATTTTCATAAACCATCATCGCCAAATTTATCGTGATTTTATTGGAATCGGAAAAGTATTAAAACGAGTTATTCACATGGAACACACTATTAATTGTATTGATTCAATCTCAGCATTCATATTACGCAAAAGAGAAAACAGTTCGTTTCTCTGAAAGAATCAAAGTTAAAATTAGCTTTACACGACATCATAACAAGAAGAAACAACTGAAATCAAGTAAGTAAAAAACGTGATATTATTTCCTCTCCACGAGTGAGCATTACATGGATGCTAGACTATATAACAGTAAAATATGTCTTTCTAAACATCCTACACAAGACAGACACACACGATGATGACGACGTCTATATAACTTTACCCTATCTTGCTTCCTTCCAACATTACTTACCGCACTGTCAAATTGAATCGACTTTCAAAGTTTCAAAAAGGATTCGTAATATCATAAGAGATAGAAAAACGAGCACATATTATGCATAACATCTAACATTATTGCATCAAAACTCTTTCATCATGTTTTACATATCCTTTTCCAACTTGCCTTGCTTGTCTACAGCAAGTTACATATTTCAAATCTTCTGAAATTCTACTTTTATGAAACTACAAAACTGCTTTGCATAAACATACCTATAATATACTTATTTCAATAGACTATTCCGCAGAGAGAGAAAAAGTGCTTAAATCGAATTTGGTTCAAGTCCAACCTTAAATTAGGATAAAGTACCAAAATAGCCATCAACAACAACATCAGCATCATGTTATTTTTTCGTTTGAACGTCCTGTTTTTTTATCTTCATCGGAAAACCAAATTAAAAGAAGACTAAAAAGAAACCAATAATATCTGTATTCTATACTCTTCTGCATTAAAACGACCTAGATTTACGTAGGTAGTCTTACACAAAATGCATGCCAATTGCCAATACACTGAATACATGCTTGCATTTTGCATTCTACAAACAGACAAAAAACCGATTACTCTTATGACTATGACATGAATTTTATGATGACTTGACTTGAACATCGCATCGCAAAACTGAAAACACAACATCACACCACAACCGTTTTGCTAGTTATGAAATGCGTAAAAAAAGTCACAAAAATCAAGTAAATAATTTTTTTTTTACTAAATTCAGGGGCAAAGTAATAAAACCACACTTTTTACTCTCTCTAGTCATGATTTACCTACATAACCTAGAACACCTGCAATATTGCCATTTTGCATGCAAATCTCATTAACGCAAAAGCAAAAAAAAACTAAACATTTATAGTCTGTTACCATTTTTGTTTGAAATGTGTGACCGAAAGTGTGAGAGTGACATTAAATCGAGTTACTTACACTGACCTTTGCTGATCTTTCACTTTTACAACCTTGCCAAAGGTTCCCTCGCCAAGCGTATCCATGATCTTATCTGTAAAGCACAAAAACAACAGGGTCCAAATTAGCATAAAACAGTTTTATTATCCCAAAAAAAGTAATCATAATTGCAAGATTTTTATTTTTATTTCTTTTGTCTTGAGAATGAAATTTTTGTCCTACATTCCTTCTAAAAAAAATTGTATATCTCTGCCCACATTATAAAGGTGGTAGGTACAAGAAGTGCAACTAATTGATATCTTTTGAGAGATCTTTTGTAAGGAAGAAAAGTATCTAATGAGGATTTTGTAATAAAAAAAGGAAAATTTGTCCTTTGATTACTGTCTTGTAAACTTGTTATTCTGAAAGTGAGCTTTACAAATTATAAAAGTAGATTTTGCAGAAAGAGGCTTCAAAAAATAAAATAAATTGAGGAATCGACTGGGAAAGGAAATATACTTTTTAATTGTGTTCGTCTTAAAAATTGACAGGTTCTTTTTTTGTAAAAAAAGGAAAGAGAAAGTTCCTAGCTTTTGCAGTCGTGAGAGAAGGATGTTTTGTCTTTTTTTATCTTATAGATTAATTGTTCTCTTATAAATTAAGAAATCTTATGATGATGAGGCACGAGAGTCACGAACATCGATTAAGAAGCACATCATGGTTGCGGTATATCAGATGTCCGTCTTCATCATCCTCCACTGATGAGGCATGTGAGTGTGAGCTCTGTTATCATCCAATCAAAAATTCATCATCGGGGGGACAAGGATGTTGTTGAGGTTCCATTCATTTTCATTATGATCATCCATCCATCCATCATTTTGTAGAGAAGTTCCAGATTTCCCCAATGTATTCATTTGACATCATTCCACAAAATGACCCAAGAGGATTGGTAGAAAGCATCATCCCATTTTTGGTCCATTTCCAACCACGAAGTCATCATTATTTCGTCATCGTCCATGAATCAGGGGGATCAAGTTGATTTTTTTTCATCAAGGTGGATTATCATCGTTAGGTTGGTTGGTTGATTGAGATGTGATGTGAGAGGGAAGAAAGGACAAGGCGACGAGATGCGATGATGGCGAGGTCGACGTCAAGATGAAAGTTTCATATTTGCATTTTCGATACGTTCATTCGTTTCATCATCATCACCAAGTGTGTGTACGTTACGTTCGTTATCAGACCGTTCAAAATACCCGAAAAAAGTAAAAAACAAGATTCGGAAACCAATGTAGTAATGTTTACTACTCCATCATTTTCATTTTTCATCATTTATATGCATTTATGAACAATAGCACAAAAAAATTCACACTAAAAGAATCATCCTATCAAAATATGCACACAAATGTTTTAAGCAATTTTTAGCACACCAAATTTTAAAAAATCCTGAATTAAGTTTTAAAATTTTAGTTCATTATGAGAAAGCTGATATATTTGCACCACTTTTCTCATTTCCTGACTTGACTTGACTCATGTCTATTTTGAGCTTTCTTACTAATTTATATAAAAAACTGCAATTGCGAATTGCACTATAAACAGATACATATAAAATCTTTAATGTATTATGATTTTTAAGCGAACTGAGCTGAAGAGCAAAATCCTATTAAATTTTTTTATGCTTGGATCTTGTTACGTTACGTTATATACTTTGTTGAAGAGGGCAAAAATACCATTTATTTTATTTTTTCGCTAAAAGTGATTGAATTTGTTTGCAAAAAAACCGCATATAATTCCTATTTCCAATACTTATTTTTATTTCAACATAAACACCAATTACGATACATTGACACAGCTTTTGATTATTTTTGGCTTTGTAATAGTAATGGACCATGTTATCATTCAGATGAAATGAAGGAACAAAATCATTTCCTCCGTTTTCTTCAATTAAGTGTTAGTGTTTTCCGGTGAGTGAGAGATGCTTTTAAAAATGTATTTTAAATTACTGCATGCGTTTGACGTGCCATGCTCAGTAATGTAATAAGCCAAACTTGTATTGATATACCTCTACGAAATTAGTCAGAGGAATGCCTTTAAGCTATAATGGGCATGCTTTTTCACGGCTCATTGCCCAATTTCCTGTACAATATCAGCAGACAAAGACATTTAAAACGATCATCTCTTCTGAGAAAAAGATTAGTCAGCGCGGATCAGATCAACTCACATACACACATTTTTTATACAACAAATCAGTGAGACAGATAGGGAGAAAAGTGTGAATTGTTTGAATGAGTTATAAAAAGTGTGAGTAAACGAGCAAATATTCCACTCCACACAACTTTGTCTCTTGAAAATTCTATTTTTCGCTCACACAAATAAAAAGTCACACACAAAAAAGATATATATTTTTTGAAGAGGAGATTGCCCAAGAAGAGACATTTGACTTACGTTGTATATCACAGAACTACTACTGCTGGCAACAAGACTGTTCATGTTATTACTACTGTGGGGAAGATGATGATGAAGATGGGCATTACTCTCTTTTGAACTCAAATACCCTTTACTACTTTCTGTTGTTGTGCCACTGGTGGTTACATCACCACCGCCGCCATAATAATCAGACATGGCTGCAACAGCAGCTGCTCCACCACCTCCTAAACCTATACCACTTTTACTACTTTGAAGCGCAAAAGCGGACGATGAAGTGCCGCCGACCGGAAGTGCATTCGTATTAGCTGCAGTTGTCGCTCTAAAACTATTTGACGGTTTCAAATGATTATGACGATTAGCACTAATTTGCTCTGATATATTATTATTCTTCTCGTCGCTAGCACAGGTTCCTGCTTTATCCCCTTCACCTGATCCCCCCTCAGCTCCAGGCTTTTTAAGTTGCACGTATTTACTTGACTTGTACGTGAAACCGGAATATTTCCGAATTAAATCTTCAATTTCCTTCTTTCTCACCAGGTCTACATCTGATGATACCTCTCCACCAGTGACCCCAGGACTATGGGTGTCCTTCAAATCTTTCAAATTTTCTTTTCCACTTTCGCCCCCAGTATCGTATCCTGATGAACCACTTGTCGTACTTGCGGCAGTGGTGCTACCATACAAAAGATCCTCCGCGTCTCTAAGCGCTTTATTCCTCGGAGTTAAATCATAAGCTAAAACATGACTTCCATTGCTATTAGTCCTAGACAGTGTGGATCCCTTTGTAACATTATTGTTATCTTCATCCTCCGTAGAAGTCGCCTTTCCCGTTCTACTATGACTAGAATTTCCATTGTTTACACTGCCATTAGTTAGGGACAATGGAGAAGCCTCCTTTGGAGCATAACTGCTCTTGTGTCTATATCTGCGATAGTAGTATCTTGAAGGCAATTTATAGGAATTCTTTCTGGAGCCTCCTCCTACCCCTCCACCACTTGAAGCATTGACCCCAGAGGATATTGTCTTATCATCATCCTCATCATCAGACTCTGCTTTCACCGTACCAGCTCTACTGTCGTCTCTATAATCAGCCGAGTCCATTCTTGCCCTAGCGTCCACCAAATTATTCAAGGTACTCGACCTACAAACACTGTTGCTGGCGTCACGGCCCCCGTCACGACCAACACCGCTGCTACGCATCATTACGTAGCCTCCACTATCAACTCGTGGTCTCGGTTGAAGATGATTGTGCTGCTCGGGTACTGGCTCTAACAAGTGAGAATTGGATGCATATAGCCGACTCGCAGCATAAGTGCTCAGGTAAGGGTTATAATACTTGGAAATTGCAGAAGCAGTTGAAGATCCACTTGGTAGTGCATTTGCATTAGTAAGTGCACTCGTTAAACCACCATATCTTCCCGCATCTTGGATAACGCTACTACTGGCACTCTTCGCCAAACCGTAATTACGTCTAACATTATAGTCTACATTTCTGCTTGTTGGTGTATTCAAATTGGTGACAGATAGTCGACTGCCAACATTACTTGCCGAGCTAGCTGCAGAACCACTACCTCTTCCAGTGGTACTATCTGCGTGATAACTTGATCCTCCCGTATCTGCAGGCCCCAAACCAAGTGTACTCCCATAAGCCCCTGTTTGACTACCCGTATAAGACGGAATATGTCTCCCACTTGCTCCAGAAGATAACAAGGCACTACTTCCAGCTCCACAGGTACTCGCACTTTTTGAAAGACCGTAACCCCCAACACTTCTTGAGTAATCATCCAACCCATTCAAATTAAGGGCCTCTTTACTCCCCAAACTTGATCGATGATTTGACCTGAAGCCACCACTTCGTTCCCTGCTTCCACCACTTCCCGTGGTATTCCCATTGGAATCCGTTCCTCCACTACCCACACTACTGCTAACATTGGCACTACTTCCAAATATTCTACTATACCTTTCCGAAAACTTTTGCTCTAGCTCCTTCAACCGATCATTACCAAAATATGAAAAGCTCAATCTGGACGAGCCCCCTTTACCAACACCATCCCCAGTTGAAGTAGTAGTATGATTACTTGAAGTGGGCAAAGGTGGTTTATACTTGACAAAATTGTAGGGATCATTTGAGCAAATCGATCCCCCAGAATTTTTCCTTTGCGACTTATAATCCACTTTGGGAGAGTCCGGAGGGCCGTTATTAGACGATCTTAACATGGTTCCAGAAGACCGAAATCTATCACTCCCATTAAATTCTGAAGCTCTACTACCAGTCGTTGTTCCACCACTACCACCACTGCTTAATCCTAAATTTTTCGTGGTCAGTCTCTGTATTAAATTGGTGCAAGTTTTCACCACGTCCGACTCGGACAGTAGTTGGGTGACACTTGTTGTCGCAGATCGCCCGTAAAATCTTCGAGGTCGTGATGAAGCCGAGGGAGAAACGTCGCCGGTTGTTGCTGAGCTCATACTGACCAAAGCAACAACACCAAAAATTAGAATACAGACAAGTTTGAGTGTCACACCACCACCCGCCGTTGTACACGGGGAGTTAACCTTCCTCTTCACTTTGTTCACTTTACGTGCGTCACCTTGTACCCCCGCCACCACCGTAAAAAAATATTTTACACGAACTTCCTTTCTCCTTCAATACTCCTTCTTACTAATCGAATTTATCCCACCTATTATCTATCTATCTTATCCTTTCCGTTTCAACACAACTGCAATATTCCAAAGAACGGAAGGAAGAATTTTATAACGAATACCTATACAGCACTGTAGTAATAAGAGTGGTGCAATGTACACACGCTTTTCTTTCTTCAGTGCACTCTCAAAAAAACCAACAATACATTTTACTCTACAACAGCAGCAGTATTAGTGCACTGTACTTTCTTCGTGCAAATTAATTTGCATGACCGGATAATAATATCATCTTCCCTTTCAATCCTTTCAAACTTATTTTCGTCAGTGTAAAGTAAAAAAAGGGCAAAAATCTGAATAGAATGTCGCCAACTCGTCGTCATCCAAATAAAAAATCCGTAGTGTACACACACTAATCCTTGCTATTCAACTCCAACACGACGTATTATTTTTCGCCTTAAAACTCAGAGCTAATAATGCGCAGTCTTGTAACGACAACACGGAGAAAAGAAACGAACAACTACTGTGTGCACAGAATCCAATCCAGGTAAGTAAAATAGAACAACAATTTTTCTTTTTTTAGAGACATAAAGCAACAATACAAAAATATTGCGTACACCGTTTTTTACAAAGATATTAGCCACAAAAATTCAAAATACAACATTCAACTCAACGACACAGCGACAACAACACAAAAATGGCTAAAAACTTGTGATTTTTTTCTTGTTCTCTCTGGCAAAGGTTCGAGATTGCAGTGCATATAAAAAATTTGTATGGTTTTGGTGGTGACGGTGACAAGGCTGAGTTTATCATTCCAAGTAAACAGTGTAGTCAGTCAGTATATATCGCAAAAGGAAAAATAAGAGCATAAAATATAATATATATAAAATATCAATTCATATGGATCTCTTAGTACACTTTTTTGTATTTCAAAAGAAGGAGACGCACAACTCAAGTGAACAATTTTAAAGAGGAAGGTTAATGAAGAATAGGTAGGTATATTATATCCGACTCGAAAAAAATCTAATTCGCCTTACTTTTTGTTCCTACATAATTCTCCCGAACAAGAAACCCGTTTGTTTTGCTGAATGCGACGAATCTAAGAGCAGAATCGCAAATAAAATGATTTCCACAAGATAAGTGCAGTGAATATCGACACAGCGCAAAAAAAACCAAGACGAGAAGGAAGATGAGTACGGAAGGCTAGACAAAATATTTTTAAAATGCAAAAAGAAAATGTACCAGCAACAAAACGGTGGAAAAGACATGTGTATACCTAACACAACAGCGTTACACGACGACTACTAAAAATCTGTTATCTTGTATAGTGATCAGATCATCATCATTTTAACTTCACTGTTGAGTGTTGTCGTCAGTCCAAAAAAGATTTTTTTTCTCTCTTTGAACAAATGAGATGGTATGCATAAACGTTCCTTACGCGTGGTATGGTGTTGATTTGACGCTAAAGTCGAAAGACTTTTTAAAAACACTCTTCTCATCCTCCGAGTCATTCCGAACTTTTCGAACCAGATCAACAGTATTTAAAGCAGTTTTTCAGTAAAGATAATTTTTATAAGGTAGGTTTGCTTGCAAGTACAAAAGGCAGCAGCATGTGAATATGTAATTCTGATTGCGATGAAGATGATCCTATGACTCTGATCTGCTGATATGCTGCAAAACAGTCATGAAATCTCTCACTGAAGGGGATACATGTACAAGATCTGTGTTTTGTGTGTTATGTTGTTACCCTGAGCCTAAAAATAAGCCTTGTCCTAAGCTTCTTCCATCATCGCATCATCCTGATATTTTCCAACTTTTTTTTAACCCTCTCTGCCTCCGCACAGTGCGACGCGGACGCGATGTGGTGATAAACACACAAGCCAAAGCATAAATATAATATGTAGTCAGAAGTCTACATATGTTCAAATTTCAAAATGCCACAGAAGAAGACCTCCACACAACTCAACTATTATACACACAGAGAACAGGATAAAAAAATACTCATCATGATATAAACAAATCATAGAATGTTGTGCCTATTCCATTACATGTGCACTTTGATATTTTTGCTCATTTAACGATGCTTTTTAGCATACACCTTTTTTAATCCCTCCATTCGGCGATGATCCATCTATTTTTTTCTCTCTCTGATCATTCAACTACTGCAGAGATGTTCCAAAACATCCGCATGTTGCCAAAAAACCAAAATAAAAACAATCCTCAATTCTAACTTCCTTCCTTTTCTTCCGACATTTTCATGCATGCACACACACACACCAGACTGCGTATATTTTTTCTAAATTTCAGTGGCGGTGATGGTAGCCCAACTAACCAACCTAATTTGCATTGTATCATTTTCAATATTCTTGTCACCACCGTACACCCGCTGTTTGCACTATCAGTGATCATCATCATAATTGCTTGTATAACTTGTCCCACAAAAAAATATGCTATATAATTCCACCTTGTGCCATAAACCCTCCAAAAATTTGTAAGCTTTCTGGCCAAGAATGTATTCATTGCTTAGCATTGCAAGCTATAAAAATGTGCAAATGCAATAATGATACACTCAAGTGGATCATGGCTTATCATAACGTTTTTTTGCACAGAGGAATTGGAACATGGAAACTGCAACGCCAAACAGCCCGTGTGTGGCGTGTGAAGTAAAGCGAACAAGATAATCACACAGGACAACTGGGGAAAATTTTCACGGTGCTACTGCCTCGACAAGAAATTGTTGACCCTTCCTCTCTTTAGCAAATCGTGGGATAATGTACAAGTATATAGGTACATATTATACATGCTTCCTCTATATTCCTTTTCGATAAGGTATAATTAAGGTAATTAGTCTTTTCACTGCCATCAACACCAGAGGAATAACAGTGTCATCTATGTCTTAGCGTTGGTGTCAAAAACAGAAATGTAGGCGGTGAGGAAAAATGTTTTACAGCCTTTTATTACACTCTCAACCTTTTTGTTCATTTTCCCTGAATAAAATGAAAAGATAAAGTACAGCTTTAATTACAGATAGCGATTCCATGTGAAAACAAACAAAACAAAGTAGGATTGCTGGGAAGATGGGTAAAAGAAGAGTACAAAAGATTTTTCCACGAATTCCAAAAAGGCAATCCAATATCTATGTATGCCAATCCAATCTTTGATCTTGATTACTTTTGGGTAAAAAAGAAGACTGCACAGTGCACATCGTCACCTACCAGCACGGCATCATATAACTGCATACTTGAATCATAAAATTTATGTCACTTTACTCCCCAAAAAATGTGTCGTAGCCAGACTTCCACTGTTGCTTATCTAGGTCGAATTTTCAATTTATCCCCTTTTTCTAAGGTTGTAGAGCAAACGCAGAGCAAAAAGAAAGAATATGTATTTTGTAAAGGAAAGTATGCCAATACCAAGCAAAAAATTATAACGAGCCAGTACGCACCGAGCAGCAGAAAAATCAAATCACGAAGAGGTACACTTAATTTATAGGGTCAAACCAACCCCATTCGATTTACATGTTTATCTGTTTTCACTTGTAGGCAAAATTCATGTGATGACAAAATCATGACTATGATCATGATCATTTTATCCTGATGATGCCCCAGCGATGACGGCAATGGGGCAATGGTGACATAAAAAATCTCCAGAGACTTCCTCTCTACATGGTACCCAGTTCGCTGCACCACACATGGTACCAAAACTCGCCACTAATCACAATGAATCATTTCACAAAAAAACCGACTCAACCAATTAGTGCACAAATTAGCTTTTAAAATCAATCCGTCACAAGATATAACCAGTCGTTTTTTTCCTTCGCTTCACAAAAAGAAATCGAGAATGCACTGTTTTGTATTCGTTTCTAGCTACTAATGGTCATCATCAACCAACACCACCGCAACTTTTCCAACTAAATCCATGATCCTTTTTCCAACAACCAAACACGTGTAAACGTGTGTGCTCTGCATAAACACTCAAAAAATAACATGGTTCTTTTTTCTATATAAAAACAACATGATTGGCATAAACCAGATGATCCATCATCCGTATCTTTTTAAAATTTATATTATAGCACCAACCAAACTAAGAAATCTCTCTTGGTAAAAATAGCAGAAGGAACTACGAGAATGAATTTAAAATAACTTTTGCTATTCGGAAAATACTATGCATGCACATTTCATTGCATTTTTACGATTATTTTTGCATCTTCATCTTACATTCAAGCAATTCGATGCGTAACATCTTGTCAAAAAGCCATGTTTGTATGTGTGTTCCACTACTGCAAAAGAACTAATTATTTATCAGGGATCGCTCCCAAAAGAAACAAAGATCAGCAGTACAGTTTGCTTACTTCCCACATATTCATCATCATCATCATGATCTTTCCTCATTTTCTCAGTCTATTGGACTCAATGCTCAATTCATTAAATAACTATGTTATCTTGTTCTCTTCCCGGACCTCAATAGCAGTAGGAATAGGGCAGACAAAATTCCTGTACATGGACCATTTGTGGTCACCGCACCACAACCGGCATAAACCCTAATCCCAACAACAATATTCCATTCAAACAAAGCCATGTCCATTTCTTTCCCCTTCTACTGCACTGACATGATATATTTTACTACATGTTATTTTGCTCTGTGATCTTTTCACACTTTCGTATTTCTTTTTTCTCTATTCCATTGCCATTACCAAATCACACCGTCAAACAATCAGATTGAAAAATATGTACATGAACAAAAACAGATTTTTTTTACCCGTTCCTCCTTCTTCACAGTTAAAGTTCCATCATTCATTTTCAGTTTTTTTTATCACAAAGTTTAAAATGTTTACTTCTTCAAGAAAAAATCACTCTTAAATATCTCTAAACTTTACGTCTCAATTTTGCACAGACATGCGGATCGCAGTAAACATACAACACAGCCTTTTATGTAACTGATCCTCACATAAATCAAGCTTTTGCTCATTCACACATCATCTATTTTCCATATTACCCATTCTTCGTATTTTTCATACCTACTTGCCATTTCATCATTCATCCTCATAAACTTATCAGTTCAGAAGGCTTCTATTCTCTAATGAAGGTGGTCGTTATTTTTGCAAAAAAAAACTAGTTACTTCAACCAAGTGGAAAATGGAGTCACTCTAAAAGTTACAAAAACTCCGACCGTCCATATACTACTTCGTAACGACTAGTCAAAGTCAAACATTTATTATGATTATATTATGCAAACTGCAAATACTAACTTATTGATATACGATATTTTATGCAAACTCAATCACTTTTCTTTTAGCTCATCTCAACACGTAACATTGAACTCAAACGATCTCCATATAACGTAACGTCTAACTGCCAAAAAAGTCTAATAAATTATTAACCTGGTTTGGCTGGCTAGTTCCATTGTTCAGTCAAGCTATCCTACTAAAAATCACCAAATATAAACTTTTTTCTCTGGATCTTCATTCAATTAGTGAAAAAATCTACATACAATTATTCTCACTTATTTTGCTCTTCAAAATTCAAGGGTAAAAAAATTACTTTTTTTCTTTCAATTCAGAGGATCTTTTTTCTCATCAATAGATCACCAGGGGTCTATTTTTGGCACCTACACAAAAAGAATTATTATTGAAAAGCTAGCCTATCCTCCAAAAGTTACTAGAAAAAAAATCTGTCTAATTTCTGTCTGGAAGATCGATATTGATAACTGATTACAATATATGAAATATATGCGCATATATTTTCCATTTTATGAATTTATCACAGAATATGCCAAAACAATTATAATAAGTATAAAAAAATTAAAAAAGTTGCTCTTCTTACCTCACTGGAGTATGACGCTTTCCGTCTCCGATTATTAGTGGTAGAGTGATGCGTGCTCAAAGCATTTTTCTTATTGTTGTGATGATGACTATTATTACTGGTATGGTGTGTAGATTTTAAATTGGACGACCTTGTTGACGAAGACGAATCGGATGGAGAGTTGGAATCCCTCTCATTATTACGATTTGTCTTTCTACGCCGTTCTTTCCGGTCGCTATATTTGGTTGAAGGAAGATCATAACACAATACCATTCTAATTTAAAACATTTGCTTACTTGCTTACATTTTCATATTCTCCACCATTCATCATCAGACCAATTAAACTTACCATTTTTTATACACGAATATACTATTTCGATTCGATAAAAAGAGAATGTATCAATAATAATCAGTGAAAGAAGACAAACACAATTATCAATTTTTTTATACAAACACACACACACAAGTTTCACATGATTCCATGAAATGATATATATGATTATGATGTGTCATATAAGTGATGACACAAAAATATATGCGTGCAGTCAAAATGCTCACCTTGCTCTTGAAAGCCTCAATTTGCCAAAACATTTTACATTACAGAGACCCATGAACATTGTGATAACCAATACTACTAATTTTATTCCACCTTTCCTCCCTTTCCACTAAACTAAAGCACCCTATTTTTGATTTGTTCCTATCCGTTTCCAACATTATGATTTTAATCTAAATTCCTTCACTTAAACCACACCATCAGCAGCATCACTCACTAATCTATTACTATTCACCAAACTATCTATTTCACAACTTTGACTAGAAAAACAAACAAATTCAGCAGTATTTTGCTGCTGATAAGAAACATTAATGCTGTGCTGAAAACCTCAGCACATCCTCTCTCTCGCTGGACTACTGGAGTTGAACAAAGTCACAATAACTCAAAAACACAACACGACATGAAAAAATCTTGTCAACCAGTTATTAAAAAACCACAAAAGTGAGCGTATAATGAGTAATGCAACTTGCTAATAAAAAACTGTAACTGAACTTCTTAATGTTCATGTATTTTTGTCACTGATATGGTGGTGGTACGCTTCATTTTGTTGAATATATGCTCTACTCTGATAAGCTCGGTCGGTGACTTACAATAAAAAAAATGCTCGCTTGACTTGGAATGAGAGGTAGTAGCTACTTTTTAAAAAGACAAGTCGCAAGAGTATTCATAAGTAAACGTAATCATTATATCACTCAGCAATAAACAAAAACAATAAACGATACATGCATAAAAATTCAAATGAGTGCATCCTTTTACTTTTTTACACATGTAAGCCCGATTGTGTCACTCTTCTCGTTTTCAATCTTCAAGACAAGATATATTGGAATGGAACTAGAGAGGGATATGGTACCTCGAAAAAATAAACCAACCAAGCCACAACACAACACCATCGTACCACCACCACCACTACAAGTTTTACTGGAAATTTGAGAGTCCACCAAATATTTTAATGTTTATGATTAGCCTGAGAGTGAACTGGGGTTCAAATATGAACTCATTACATCACATTATATGAAAGTCTTAAAAAATAGTGCAGGCAGAGCGCAGTGAGTGCAGTACCACACACAGACTTGACTTGACACTGCAGCTTCTTCTCTTTTTTCTCACTTTTTTTCTGGAACATGTGGTGGTGGTTGGTGGATTTTTTGTGATATTTAAAACTTGAGATGATGATATGACTTATGACATCTTTTCTTTCAATTTTTTCTCTCCTTGGAAGAGAAATCCCCTAAGTTCATAAAAATATATGTAGATGACATAAACATAGTATGCATATATTCCTACCAAATTACATTATCATCATCCGCTAATCTCTTACTCTCACTGACTTACTTTTAGGCATCTCTCAGTCAAATCTCTCATCTTTTTTATGGTGTGTAAACGTTATAAAATGTCTACAAGAAAATTAAGAGTTCATAACTACTTATATATGTCTTCACGAGAAAAAACTCATTTTTTGCACTCATTTTTCCATAGCTCTATAAACATTTCCAATTCGATTCCAGTCAATACTAGATCTACATTCAATGCAGCTGCTGATGGTGATTGATGATGATGAGATCTAGTGGCGTCGTTTCTGTTATGTAGCACACACCATTTACTTAAACCCTTTCCACATTTATAAGAGAAACTTCCATAATTTCTGTGTTTATGAATTTTAAGGTTATAAAAGGGTAATTGCTTAACTAACCAGTAATGCAGACATTCTAACAATGAGAAAAAATAGCATTAACTCATTAAAAAGGACTCGTAAACTCCAAATCGGCATGTTACCCACCCTCTTACCCTATCGTTAACTTGAAACATAACGACGCGTTGTTGCTAAATAGCTTTATGTGACCTAAATACTGTGCCTATGCTTTTTATATGAGAATATTTTCAGAGAAAGATGATGACTGTGCCTGAGACCAACCTTTCTGCATAATCTAATCACAGGTGCCAATAAACTTTTTTCTCCACTGTTTTTCCATTTGTAAAAATACGCAAACTGAATTATGTGTAAGCTAACATGCCAGATTAAACCGAGATGATGATCACGATGATGGTTCTCTGCATGTGCCACCTTTCAGCATTGCACAACAAATTGCCATTTATCACCTCGTAAATAAACTGCCACGGTTTATGATCTGATGATGATGAGCTATGCTAAACCAGCAATTAAAAATATGCACACTTTTTTATTATCTAGTTTTTTATGATAATTGTTTTTCTTTTTTAGCATGTTGTTATTATGTAATAAGCATATAGTATTTTAAAGCTGCATTGTTGTTTTGTTATTGCTATTTTTTCGTTTCATGAAGTGTCTTACTCGTAAATGGTTAAAACTCCCATGATGGTCATTCACGGATTGCGAGATCTCGTCCGGCTCCAAGAAAATAATTAAAAAATTGTAAACCCTACGAAAAATATTGCTTCTTGGACACAACCGAAAGCCCAGCCAAGAAGATAACTTGCGAGTTTAAAACTGTATAAGAGCGGTTCGATGTATGGATAGTGGGCGGATAAAAGACTTGGCGCTTGAAGTCTTGGCAGTTGTTGTTACCACGAATGTATTTCGGATGACTCAAATTGTTTTTCTGGTAACTTCCTTTCCTTTTAATTTTGCAATTATCGCGTAACGGTTTCTTACGAGATATTGCCCCCGCCGATTCTACATGTAAGCCAGTTAAATTGAATAGTGATGAACAGGTACTGATGAAGTATGGTACTCATCCGGTAATCATAAAATAGCATCGTAACAGGTAAAACGTATATTTTTCTGGTGACGACGACGACTACATTGGATGGACAATGGTCCTTAGTAAATGCGGTTTACAGACGAATCAGGTACTCAAGTAAAAACACGCTGCTGAAATGACGACAGCAACAGCACCGACAGATCAATATTAGCCACCTGCAAGGGAACGCCTGCATTTGTTCGCAGGAAAAAAAGACAAAGCGTTTTATGAGCTGGTAATTCGATATCTGGATTTTCTAACAGATTTCTAAGAGAGATAGCGTCAGGTCGTCACTAAAAAGCCGCATTAACAACCCACACATAAATTAGCAAGCGACAAAAAGCAGCCAATGTAATAAACGCTTTAAGCAATACCATTCCAATTAAACTACTTTAAAACAAAAACTTCCCATACTCAAAGCACAAAGACAAGAATTCTCGATGAGAAAACCAATAAAATATATCAATTTCTTGAAAAAAAAGTTAATTAGCCATAAATATCCCGTCTTGTAACGTAACGATCAACTATCGATTGAGCGTACGGTTTTTCGCATGCCAAAATACAGTTGGCCCACATTTCTTTTAAAACAAAACTGATTCACAATAATTTCTCACACAAAGAGTCGTTAATCTTCTTTGTCATTTTTGCTCCAAAATTTTTCCGTGAATTGAGTAATAAAACTAATAAAATAACCATCACCCGCCGCCTACTACACGAAATCTAATTAGGTAGCCCCACTTTGCATTTTTATGAACTGCACTCTTTTTTATCAAAGTCGCTCACTAAAACGATAAAGATCAATGCTTATTTCAGCACAACACACATCTTCTTTATCACGTACACTGCACCGCGTCGCGTCAAAACGAAAAAAAAGCTGACTGGTATTCTTTGGTCTTTTTGGAAACAGAAAAGCCAACACCTTCTTCTAACTTCTTAAAACACATGTCATCCCTTTTCCTGCTACATCTTCTACATGACTTTACTGCCAACTAACCTAACCCAACCAAAAAAGTGTGAAGAGAAGTGAGCCAAACAGTCAAAAAGTGGGTAAGTCAACAGCTTCAACGGAAAAATGCAACTGTTTTTTCTAATTTGTTTGGACCACACCAACCAATTTTTACATTTCCCTTATACTACCTCAACGTCATATAATTTACCTGACTGCGTGAACGCTTCTTCGATTCTCAATTAGCTAATTGTAAGGCAAGAAGGTCAGCACATCATAAATATCCCAATAAATAGCTCAGTTCACCAATGTCATTGTACACACCACCACCGTAAACATTTTAACGTACTATTTTTGTACCTCTTCTCAGACAAAAAACCTTCTTTGTCCAATTTTTTCGTTTAAAAAATCTATCGGGACACTTCTTTTGTCACTGTCATTAACATTCTGTCTATAGGACAGAGCACTCCCTTTAGCTTCCTGAGTAGACTTTGACTTGGCTTGACACTCAAATTCACAGTCAAGTTCAAAAACTGCTCTTTTACTACATGTTCTTGAGACAAATGGATTATGTCCCTACGAAAAATATTATTGCTTTTCCATTGTTTGTTGTTAATGCTTCATGCCTTGCCATAACAGGGTGACAGGCGAAGAAGTGACCATTTTTGCATAAAAACAGACGTGTCAACAAATATGCAAACAACAATACATCTCTCTTTGGGACGATGACGATACTCTGACTTGACTTTTCTCACCTTACCCATAAAGCCAAAAAGTAACAGCCTTCACAAGAACAACAGACGAAGAAGACGACGAAGCATGAAAAAAACTTATACAACGATAGGGATAACAATAGCCCTTGATTTTTTTGTACAAAATTGCATTCCAACAATGAAGTATATTTTGTTTGATAATAAAAATGGACTCGGAATGAATGGCTGAAGCACTGACTGTGATAAAAGAAGAATGACTTTTTGTCCATTACGTTTTCACGGCACGCGCTATTAATAACACCTATTCTATATTTTTAGCGTTTTGTTATTATCTCAAAAGCCATATCAAAATCCAAGCAAAGTGACAGCAGAGAACACAACCCTCTCCTGAATAAAAAAACAGAAGTAGCTTTTTGGTGAGTCTCTGGTGTTATAATATTCTATTGGATAAGGCAGGCAAGCAGGCAAACACTGACAAGCTCATTTATCACTAAACAAGCTATGTGGATTGGACTGGAATACAAGAAATGAGCACCAAAAAAAACCTACCTTGTGATCTGCTAAAACTTGCGACTTGACTAGCTGGACTACCAAAATGAACTGAGATTTTGAATGCGAATGCATCATTCATTCATTCATTCTATCATGGAGAAAATTTTACTTGACTTTGGCTTTTTTGGCTGGACAAAGTAAGGTAGTAGTTTTGTAGCTTCCACCATTGTATTTCCATTAGAAAAATTATATTTTTGCTAGCTTTTCTTTTCTTCAGAGAAGAGAACAAAAGCTTCTGTAGTTTTTTTGGAATGACGTCATTTGCAAATGAAAAGAAATGGAGAGTTTTTTAGAAGAAAATATATATTACTGGGTTTGTATTTTAATCCCTCATTTACATTAACAACCTTGTATACACAATATGCAACTTCTTTTAATGAAACTGATGCTTCTTCCTCGTCAATCAACATGACCAGAGACCACCACACATGAATCCCTGAGAAAGTATTAGCTTTTTAATCCAATTCAATGTCAATGTCAGGTCAGTTAGTCATTAGATTTGATTATTTCTCCCCAAAAAGGAGCATTTAGAGAGTGTGAATAAAAATAAAACTCTGCATGACATCCATCCATTCATTGAGCTTTTTTCTTGACTTGACTTGAATGATCCATGTCATCATCATCGCCATCATTTTAATTCTATATACAGCCAAACCGTTAATCTATCTAATTTCTAGCAATTTACATACACACGACGCAACACAACATGGAAAAGTTCCTGGGCCTAAATTTACAAATGCACTATTGACCTTCAAGTGTATAGACAACAAGACAGACACAGACACGCGTTGTATCTTGTGGAGTGTGGATTCTCTTGGAGCAGAACAAATAACTATCATTAAAAAATTAAGAAGAATACATATACTATCCATTCAAGCGAATAAATAAATTAAGCATCTCGCTTCTACTGCAGTGCAGACTTCTTCCGTCGTTCCTGAGTACATCAAATCATAATCATCCGTCCATCACTTTAAACATGCCAACATTACACACACAAATCACTCTACTACATAGTAAATAATAACATATTAGAAAATACAAACAAAACGACTACAATATAATCTATTATATTATGAAAACATAAAGTTGGCTGGCATGATATATATTGTGACTTATAATCTATTGCCATTGGCAGATGTGATGATCCACATTGGGTGTCAAATTATATGCCCATTACTGTTTAGCCAAAGACAATAATGAAAGGGCATCAACAAAACAGCTAGCATCATCATTATCATCATTTCCATACACTTCCACATCATCTTCCACTGTTTTAAGACAGCTCTTCCATTCATTTCATAGCATATCCATTATTCCTTTTCTTTGTTGCACTTTTGCTACTTTAGCGTATGACCTTGTCCATCAGATCAATTTACTAAACTGCAAAGCTAGCAAAAAATATGTATACTGCCGGCTCTTACCGCTGCGCTGCAGCAGCAAAAATTTAAGAATTACATGCACGACTTGATTTTCCCTTTTGCTTCCGAAGATGGACACCTTTTTTTCATTCTACCTAAACTTGGCTCTGATTTGCTGCTTCCTAAATAAGGACTTAAAAAAGTTTATTGTTCGACAGACTGCAAGCAGCACTGAAAATACTTGACCATTTCCAAAAAGTTAACATCTATATTACATATTATTATCCAGCATTCTCTCTCTCTCTCGCTCTCTTTCATATTTTATCTCTAATTAATTTCAAAGTGAATCTTACTTTTTAGGCACTAATAAAATAATTATTTTCAAAGGCAATACACTAGACTAGATAACAAAAATGGGAGGAATTCTCAGGAAGGATTTTTATTAGTTTCCTCACCTCAACTCGCGTCTCATCATGTCGCACGCATGACGGACTTTTCACAAGGGCATCTCTAAGTACACATGTAAATCTCTAGCTATCAATTAATCATGTACGTTTAACTGAATAAAAACTTCACTTATCACCATCTCTAGTCTCATCTGCTATTTTTAAGTACTCACTCAAGTTGCCTCAATAAAATAAGAACAATGCAGTGTGTTATAACGGCAATATGCAAGATTTATAAATAGGTAAATATGATTATGAATATTTCAGCCTCAAGTTCAATTACACATCTAATCTACTTTGCAAGCAGCAAGGGCAAGTACACAATAAACAAGAACGACTTCTTCTCTCTCTCCACCTGCTTGTTGGACATTTAATTTTGTTGTCTTGTCGGTAAAGAACAAGTGAACTGACGATGACTATATGAGAGAGGCAATGAGTGAGTGGGCGGAAAAAAAGATCTCACCAAATCCATTAATCTATTCATTGTGTTCAGAATTGCAGAAGCATCACAAATCGTCATAAAGACAGTACCTATAAAACCTAATCCTTTCTTTTAAACTATTTTGCATATTATAAAGCCCAGTCTTCCTCATTTCTGCAGAAGAGTTGACTCAACAAGTGAGAAGGTTACAAAGGTAAAAACAAAAGGTGTTTTAATACCGCCCATTGTTCACAACAAACAAGACAACAAAAATCTTTTGTGACTTCTGAGACTTTAAAATTGAATTGAAAATTGACCATGCATGCTTTTCATATGAACAAAATAATATATACAAATTATAAAAGTATTATATCAAATAAGAACAACAATGATTACACCATGATTGCAATTGCAACAAAGCTGAAGACAAGATGGTTATTATTATTAGATTTGGTTTTGTAGTATGAGTGAGTATTATGGTAACTGTACCTGATCCTGTTACTCAACAAATTTTACTTTGTAAGCAAAGCTAGTTTTTTTCTTCATTTGAGACGAAAAAGACGGAAAAAGGCCTCGAGGGCTAGACCAGACTAGGCAGACTACTACATTAGGACGGTACATCGTTTTGCTATCTCATCATACCATACAAACTGCTTACAAAAGAGTCATAAACATTTTTCCCTATCACCTTGACCTGCATGCATGTTTGATGCGAAAAAAATCGTCGTGCTTAACGTGATAATCTGAGGATAATAAAAATTGATTTCATTTTTCTTTAAAATTATGTTTTACACATTGCACTGCAGTTCCGCGTACTAAAACCAAACCAACACATTTTTTACACTTTGGATGTAATACAATCTGTCAATCACTACCGACAGCTAATATATGAATCTTCTTTTTTCGCTCATTTATATCATAAACTTTTAAAACTTCAATTCTACATCAATTTTTATAACTTTCTCTAAACATCCTTCTTAGAATTTTCTATAATCGGGTTTATGGTTCATTGAGTTTATCATTTAGGTAGGTATAATAAAAAAGGATTAAAAGACATCTTTCTTATAAGGACCATGATGATTATTACGGCAAGATGTGATTTTAATTTCATTTATTTAAGTGTCACTGTTATGCTAAAAAAAATCCTTTATAGACACAACAAATCCAATGAGATCATCATCATTATCATTTTTATCATTCACAAGGTATCATAAAAACTGTCAATTTCTAAAGTACGACGAAGAAAGTTTTGTATAATATCTCTTATCATTACATTTTCTCTCTCACTGTTTATCATAAAAATATTTTTCAAAGGAAGAAGATCGTTGTACTACTGACACTCAGAAAGTCAATAAAAGAGACATAATCATCATCATGTTATGGTTTAATTATTTTTCATTTCCTTCACTGTTTCTGCAAGTCACACAGTTATATATGCATTTTTTCCTTTATCAAACTGGATCACTGCACACCTTAAAGCTCATACAGCTCGGCGGATGTTTGTTCTACTGACATACACGCAAACAGGATAAAAATTCTACATAAGTTTTATACATAATTACTTTTTTACTGCTGCTTACAGATAGCTAATTGTTGCATTCCTGTAAGGTAACTTGCTCATCTGCCAGCGACTTAATTACAAGAATTCTGAGTGCTCACCCAACATTCAAGGCATTTTCAATATTGATACCCTTTAAGTTTTACAGAAAATGATTTAGTTTACCTGTCTTGTTTTCTTAAAGCAGATAAAAGAAATCTAATGTATGCAACTTTTAAAGTGATGTGTGGGTGGTATTAAAGAAAATGATGATATCGAAAAGCATGTAATTGATCTAATGGCGATAGTGACTTTAATGAGCGAACATAATGATAGATAATATTGCATTGTGATTTCATTATCAAGTGTAATCTCAAATATTGAATACATACATGCGCCTATGTAAATACGGAAGTTGATTTCCTATCGTCTTCATTACCTGATCGTGGGGGCTTTTTTGCATCTTCTCATGCAATACCTTTACAGATTGTGAGATCTCATGCTATTAGTATAACCACCCTTTTACGCGATAAAATATGATTATAGCCGTGCATGCATCAAATTTGATGGAAAGCAATATATTGGCTTGTATCAGAATCAAGAAATTGAAAATTTAGGTAGTGCACTTTTTTATAATGATTCGACTAGATTGCCTGCTCTGCTGCTCCATTTTGCTTATCAATCTAATCAAACTGTCGTATAATGTCATTTGCAACAGCTCTGTTTGTCACAAAGCTGTCCAATCCAGCAGCCACCACACAGCCATTAGGAAATATCTCACAGAAGCAATCAATATGCTAAAAGAGTTGAGGGTGTAGGCTTACTTTATTTTTAACAACGAACTATCTCTTTAAAATCAATTCCTTTGGATGGACAATGGAATATTACAGTGAACAACTGGATATAAAAATTATAAATGCACAAACAAGAGTCACACCATTTTTTAAAAAGAATCTTCCATCAAGATTGTTGGTTTGTGTCTCAAATGTCTTGGTTTTTCATACCACAACTTCCCCGCACAAAACAAAACAAAGTCCAATTTTTTATTCATATCACATTCCTATCCTCATGCAAATACCGATGGTATAAAAAATGGACCTGATATGATACGATACTACTTATGACCATAAATATCGAAATCAGAAGTAAAGATGACGATAACACTAAAACAAATCTTTTAAAATTTCCGCACTAGATATCATGTTCGAAAGATGATGAATGACTTCTTTGTCTACTCTCACCCTCATTTTCTTTCATTTTCTCGATTTCATATAAAAATTATCTACATTCCAGAAAATGTTTTTTTAGCCTCTTCTTCTGTTTCTGTCAAAAACTACATTCTAATTCCTTGATCACGTACCCGAGATATCACTTTGCCATTCCAAAAAACTGTACGAATTCTTTATTTAATTAATAATGATGGCATCTTCGGCCAGCCTACTAACTCAAATAGGCACTCTGAATACATGAAAACAAAATTTACGATATGGAGATTTGATCAAGACGTCCTGTTGTGTTAACCAACTACCTTTATAGAGCCAAGAAGCACACTTTTTTATACTTTCATAATAGTAACAATAAAATATAAAATAAGATGCTATGTTTTATATCTGATTTCACATTAATGGTCATACAAGAGACTCAAATCGTTTTTATTTGCTGCAATCGCAGTCTTCACAAAACATTTTTGCTGAAAGCAAGAAAATCTTTCTTCCAAACTGAGAAACAAAGCTTTCAACATTTTTTTTTACAATCCATTGCATACTTGTCAAGAATCTGAAAGACATATTTTTTCCTGCTGGTCTACTGCCTACGGTGAGTAATAATCCCAATAATCAAACAATATCATACTTTTTAAATATAATTGAATTGAGATACATATAGCCCACAATCAAACAATTTTTCAGCCAATCAGATCAGTGATTTAATGCTACTGCCATGTCATGCTTTTTCTGCTGGACTGGAACAAAACTACCGCTACCTACTTCACATAGTCACATCACAGATTTCAGCCAAGTTAAGATGTTTAGCTGAATGCATCATTATGCAAAATTTCTAGTTGAAGTTCAACTTCAAACTTGACTTGAACAGCTTTACGTAAAGTACCAATTTTTACTGAACATTCAAGTCTTCAGAGAACACCGAACTCAACACAAACGTAACAAAACCATTTACGTACAAAACACAAAAAAATCTCAGTATATCTGCCTATTGTAATTGAAAATGTAACAATATGAAAAAACATCAAGCATGGATGCATGGCGTTGGTTTAAAATGTAAAAGAAGAGGAGTAATGTTTATGTTATATGCACTGAACATCCCATATGCCCATCTTACTCTTTTACAATGTCCCCACTCATTTACATGCTTAAAATATATGATTGTTGTAAGTTGTAACGAGCAAACTTGTTGTACGTGGTTATGGTTCAGTTCAAGAAACGATCTCATCATCATTCTCATCATCCCAACAACTAAAATCAACACGGAAGACCCAAGCAAAAGCTTTTTCGAATACAAGACAGACAGAGATTGAGCTACTACTACTATACTGCCGACTATATATAAACAGCTTTGACCAATTCAACCGTATATCCTTCTCCCTCTATGCAATATGGTCATCATCACTCCAATCACAAGTGAGAAAACAACCTTGATCTAGACTTAAAAGGGAACTCCAAAAAAGAGTTTAAATGAAATCAAACCAGTCATCATCATAATAATCCTTTGCCATCACCATTCCTTACAAAATGCATGTATTTCATAGCTGTCTTACTATTTTTTATATATTTTCTTATATTACCTCATCATACTTCATCTGATACAATTAACGCAGCCGATGATTCCAATGCTAAATGCAGCAGAAAAAATGCGCATGCATTTTGCGTACATTTAAAAAATGTAAAATGAGTGTATTTTTTACATGATCACTCTATTTTAATCTGATCATTTTATCCCCTTTTGCATATTAAATAGGAGAGCGCAATGTTATAATCGTGTAGTTATCATATTATCGTGATGAGATGATGAGATGACCAAATCACATCACATAACAATGATAATAAAATAAAATGATTCCACAATTCTTCTTTATTTAACAGACAGAATATTTTAGTATAGTGGACTAGATGACAACGGAGAATTAAGTAGGTGGACAGCCAACCCTATACACTATTTTTTCAGGTAAAGATGGATGAATTGCTTCTACCGAGTACATTTATCATGTCAATAAAATGTGTAGCATAAAAAAAGTCAACCAGTCAGAAGAAATATCTTTTATCTTTTAAAGGAAGCATTAACACCTGGACAATCAAAGAAGAAAGAGAACAATCAAGAGAGAAGAACAAACAAAGCAAAAATTTACATGATTGGAATTAGCATGTCACCGTAATAATACAAATTCTAATCAACAAAACCAATCTTACTTTTTGGTTTTTCTGTGAAATATGCCATCTGCCTGCCTGGCTGCCATAAATGTAAATGGCTTTAGCTTCTGTACGCACAAGATAAAGATGATATGATAAATACATACATGATGCAAAAGTATACAATTATC
This sequence comes from Entomobrya multifasciata, assembly GCA_034693345.1. NCBI lineage: Eukaryota > Metazoa > Arthropoda > Collembola > Entomobryomorpha > Entomobryidae > Entomobrya > Entomobrya multifasciata. The sequence goes on from JAQFXM010000390.1 coordinate 26,465, forward strand.
GTTAAGCAAAAGGTTCCCTTCCCTATCTTTTTTTTACAATCTTTTAGACAATTTACAATTGTATAATTTTTGAATAGACGAACAAGCTATTTGGCCATTTATTCACGCCTTACAACTTACGAATTACTTAACAATTTCAATCCACCACCTCCTCGCCCAGAAATCTGATGAAAAAAATCTTTAAAATTTTGTATTCATGTAAAGTATTTTCTTTCTTTTTCCCTTTAAAAAAAATCCTGTCTTCCATAAAGACTCCATTTTAGTCTCGTAAAATGACACTTAATTATTCAACCAAGTATAATATAAACCCTGATTAGATTTGATTGTTGTAACTAATGCATCTCTCGTGTTTCGTCTTTTTCTTACAGTAATACAACACCTCTACCGACCAGTCTAAAACATCTCTGAAAATTGAGGAGAACGCTGCAAATGATAAAGCTACTGTGCGAACTTCTCAAATGACAAAGCCAAAAACCTTCCTTGTATGTCTCCCCATTGTCATTGAATAACGACTGCAAAACAACAGCAATAAGTAATTTTTTATTCTCATCATAATTCCGCACGCTTCTCATTCTCTTCGATTTGTTCCTTTTTAACTTGCTAAAAAACATTGGATATGCAAAACCATATGTCAAGTCAAACCATGTACGCTATTACGGCTTTTCTTACTAAAGTGGGAAGAACCTTGACAATGTGCAATTTTTTACTTTTAAAATAGCTTTACAAGTGCTAGTGCTACTCCGCTGCATGATTTGCATAACCAGGTATAACTAATCGACTCAATAAAATTAATACATCCTTTCTCCTATAAGCGCATATTAAAACTTAAAAAACTGTATGTGACTCAACAAAGCATATAGCCTTGTGTTGTCAATAATCCAGAAATACTAAATTCAATTTCATCATGAATTTCAATTTTCAATCCCCGCTGGCTTGGTTTGATATGCACTAACGCTAGATTATTCATTTTTCATGCTTATTCCCAGTGAATTGGGAAAAACAGTTATTTTTTTCGCGTTTGCCATTTCCAGAAGAGATTTATTTTTTGTAGGTACGTACCAGCACCATGTCAATCAGTACATCAGTCGTGTGGTAGCGGTAGCAAGCAGTGTGCGAAACTAAACTCGAAGAAATCCATTTCATCTCCATTATCGTAAACACATTTAGCATTTTGCCAGGAAGCCCCTACCTGAGAAAATTGAAATCTGCATAGGTATACACAACGAGAGAAACCCTAATAAATCTAACATCTGCAGCACAAAAAAATCTGTTCTGCACGCAACGCCATTTAGCAACGTTTATATTTTTATATTCCATCCAATGGATTATATTTTTTGTGGTAGAATATAATATAGGTATCTAACACGTCATTCATCTATTCCAGGATCTCCATTTTCCATCATTACAAAAACAAACAAGCATATCAACATGAATGAATATCTACCACCACGCCTGCTAGCTGACCATCATCATTTCAGAATTTTTTTTACTACTAACTCTCCTATTTTTTGAGCAATGCACCATCTCTCCCTTTTTCCATTATGTCATGTTCATGTCAAGTCAAGTCAGACCTGCCTGCACACAGTATATCCGCATGTGGCTGCCACACTGAGCTGGAAAACAACAAATTAATCTTCCTTCTCTCCTCTGGCTATGTCCAAACATTTCCCTTTTCAACACAATTTTCTCTTGAACAAAGTAAATTAACTGTAGAATGGATGGATTTATTTTTAGATTATTAATATTACCTACTGGAAAGTTTCGATGATGATGGAATGTTAAAGTTATGGAGTACGGAAGGATATAAAAAAGATGTTTTCTAAAATTACCTCTGGTGGTATGCGTCATCGTCATGCGAAAAAAACACTGATTGTAATTGAATCTATTAAAGAGTATTTTTGTAGAAGGAAATTTTGCATTCAATAAACTCGCCAGGTAAAAATAAAAATGGTAATCATAACTGTTCTACGACAACATCCAGTCCCTGACACTGACACTGCTTGTCCGCAAGGAGAAAGGAAGTCATACAGAGAGTCAAGTCAAAGACGAAAGGTGTTTTTTTTTGTGTCTATTTTTGTTGCTCACTGAGACTTCGTACAAGGGAAAAAATAACCCTTTCTTTCACAGGTATACTTGCATGCATAGACCAATGATAACCTTTCTATTTTCTTTAGAGACGGAAAACAATGTAAATTTTCTCTCAGACAAGCGATAGCATCGAAATGATAATAAAACTGAAAAATTATTGCAGGTACAGGTGTCATCAATATCATCATCATGAAAATCGTATAAGACTCCAAGAGACTAGAGACCCCCTACCGTGATTGTGCACAAATATAGTTGTGAAATTATGGCCATTTTAATGGGAAAAGGAGAGAAAATATTATATGGACAATAAAAAATGAACTTTTCATTATGAGCGTATACATAAACTAAAACTCATTTTTCTTCAAAAGTAGCACCAAAACATGCATAAAATATACAATGATTGTTTTGTGCCATCCAAAAAAAATTTGGATATCATTTGATATGCACGATAATCTTTTCTTATTGTTTTTTTTCTTCTAAACTCATCATCCACAAGCTTTACTTTGTTAGGTCATAAAAGATAAAGACCTTTCTTCCCTAATGTTTCCTTCCATTACCATCATCCTCCTTCCATAATCAAATATCTTTATGGATAATTTATTTTTAGCAAAAAAAACTTCGTCGCACAGGATGAAAAATGTGAAAGGTTACACACTACATTTATTATCCTACCAAAGTAGAGTCACTAAATGACAAATAAGAATTCTATATACTTTTAGGCGATTTTAGTCTAGTCAATGCAGTCCATGCCCATGTACAACTGAAAAAATAATAGGTAGTCCCAAGAACTCTGCACTGACAGGAGTGTAACAGTGTACCAACCAGAGTAAAAGTACCTTTCTTCTGTGATTACATTTTTACACACCAAATTTTCCCCAGTCACGCATACACTTTTAGTCTTCCTCGACAAAAGACTAGTTTTTATTTTTTTGTCGACTTAATCAAGACAGCTAGCTAGTTGCCGCCACCAAAGTCGGTTTTAAGATTACAAGATAAAAACACCTCATAAATAAAACTCAAGTCAAAATGGAAATGACATGAAAGCTTAGCTTCACACATAGCCATACTAACGTCAAGGAAAATTGGCAATTGATTGTTTCTTCTTTCGATAAACTTTCAGTAAATATGTAAATATGATATGAAGAAAAAAAATACTTTCTGAATACCTGCGGAATGCTATTTTACATATTTTATCTTTTTTATTTATTTTAACCGTCAATTTTTCTGGTGTGTCTACGTCTTTCACAAAAACATACACTAATCGTATCGCCACCAGCCACGAAAAAAATACTCTAATGATAATAACATTTCTATTTATGTTCTTCTTTCACTGCATTATCACATCACCATCATATTCATAAAAAAATCTACACAAGTCCATTAGAATATTTGTTCTTCTTCTTGATTCTTCGTCTGATTCACTGGTACTACAGGGCTCATCCGCCCACCTACACCCAAAACCAATCACTGTTCCCTAATGAGAGTTTACTGTAAATAAAGTAAACATTATTGACGTTTAAGGCATCAACTCAACCTGATCATAATCCACATCAGTGATACGATACGTTCCAAAAAATGACAGTATTTGATTTTAAACTACATCTCATCTCTTATGCCAGACAGCCTTTCCCCCGTGGCTTTATGCTTGCTGAATAATTAGATGAGAATAGGAAGTTTAGTCTACCTAATCAGAGGTACGGTACATATCTAAACATGAATATTACGCTGAAGGCTATAAGCTTGCAAAAAAATGTAATCTTGTTTCTTGCAAATCCCACCACCACCACCATACTGTCAGACATGTAGAAAAAGAGAAAACTAGAGATTTTCTTCAATAAAAATCCTTAGAGAGAGGATCAGTCGGGGTTTAGGATTTTATATCTGTTCTGTTCACACATGACATGGGGTCTTCTCTTTGGTCTCAGTCGGGGTAATCAAGTAAGTTTCCTTATGAGTAAAAGACCGACTTATATTACTGTTGTTGCTCAAGGTGGTAAGATATATTTTTCATCTAAAAACCTCTTGTGGCCTAAGCCTGTGCAAATTTTTATTACAAATCACAATCATTGACACTGATCTTGGTTTTTAGAAAAGAAAAGAATGATGCCATGCCATATTTATGCTTGAGCCTGGCCTGAGCCTTGTACACAATAAAAATAAACCAAACCAGAATTATCCCACAAGAATCCTGTCAACTAAATAAAAGTCAATCAACAAAATCATCAAAGATCATCTCATCACATTAAAGGATACACAACACAAACACAGCCCAACCCACTTGTTCAATTTTTCTTCTGTTCGTCAACAGAAATAGATAAAAAAAATACATCGTTTATTAAAAACAAAGTTCTTCTTCACAAACAAACCACATAGTGTAGTGATCTCCAAATAAAATTTTTCCTATGTTTGTGTGGCTTGCCATTTGCCATGTCGATGTCGTCGGAACAATTTCAATGATCGCTAAAAAAACTACCATGACCTCATACAAACAAGCCAATAGCCAATAATCTACATATAAGAAACGCTTTCAGAATTCAAAGACAAACTAGACAACCCGGCATTATATAAAAATACACGCAGTAGCTAGCTTAGCTGGCAGGTCAACTCAATTTTTGTTCACCCAGTCAGGTATAATCTCAATCAGTGAACACCAAAATATGTACATCGACTCAACATGACATATGAATATTACGAACATACTTTACTCATAATCATCCGCATGTGTGTGCCACTTGAATTTTGAATTGCTTTTTTATCACTTAAATTTATCTCGAATCGGGAAATATTATAACGGCTCTTGAATGATTTAGGCAAATACAAATAGAGAATACAGCGCAGCGACAGCTCAAGCAAAATATCAATGCACCTTACCATAATTTTTACCTCACAAATCTCAATAACAAATAGTTAGGTATCCCCACTCACTTTTTGCCATGCCATGTATACATGTTATATCATTAAACTTTAAGCTTGTTTCTTTCTTGCGATATGTTCCCATCCCAGGAAGAAACATGATTACAACGCACTAGTACATAGTCAGCTTTTTCAAAAAGCTTTTAACAATCTAAACTTAAACGCCCACACACCAAACAGCCACAGAGAAAAATACAGATCTTATTTGCTATCCATCCTCTTCTCATTTCTGACTAAACAATCTCATAGTTTTTTGGGTAGCGTTTTTTAGTCGTCGTGATCATCATCGTTTCTCTGCTATGTAAGCTTTGCAATGCAACACGTCAAATCAGCATGACATAGGAAATAACATTCGCAGAAGAGAAGGAGGACGAGACGAGACAAGACGTACTAATTGTAATAACTCTGTAATGAGAATGAGACTCTCAAAAGAAAAAACTGAAAAAATAACGTTTTTTTAATCTTACCTACATTAAAAACTATTAGTTGTATGTTGTATCCGCAAAAAAGGTATACATAAGCCTAAAAGAAAGAACTAAATAGGCAAATGTTTTTCTTCTTGGTAGTACCTACACCAATTTTTACCTGAGCTCTGAGCACAAAAAACAAGAGGAGGAGATACATTTGAGATTTTGAGAATTAAAAGGCGCATGAAAATGCTGCAAAACAAAGACTTTTTTTAATTTACGATTTTTTTCTTTGAATGTGTAGCCGACAGGAATTACAAAAACAAAACATGACAATTTTAATAGCTTTTCTTTCTCTCTTTTTTGATTCTTAGAAGCTAAAAAATTGAAATTAGTAAACATGACAAGATACAAGAAGACGTGACCCAAGTTAACCTGGAAAACTCCCTATTATTTTAACTATGATGTTTTCAAAATAGAAATCTACCCTCCTCCTATCCCGTTCCGATAATAAAATTGTGAAGAGACAAATACGTAGCGAAGCGAATTAGGGAAGAGGATGTTGGTTGGATGATGTGACAGGAAAAATTAGGATAAGGAATGATAAAGGTGTATATGGGATGGCGTGTCATAAAAACTGTAAAGTTCTTTGTCATTGTCAAAAACACCTCGCCGTACTCACATCACATCATATCATCATCACAATTCACACCAAGTAAGCTTTGCCGTACAGGTTAGATACAGACCTCAATCTCAATCAATAGGACCAACATATCATCATCGTGTCATGCATAATACATTTTTGTGCGATGGTGATGTGTGCAGTCACCAATATCACCACCAAAACACCAATCATAACTGTCTTCATTACTGTCCTCTTTTGTGACCTGGAACACGGGAAGTGACTTTATTAAGTTAACACCCTCCTCTCACTCAACTCACATCACACACACACTAATATTCAACCCTTTCTTTCATAACAGACCACATCAAAATCAACGTGGTCCAAAAACCCAAGCTTTATATATTATCTATCTATTTTAGCACATTTCTAATTCCATGATCCATGAATAATAATAAAAGACAGTTAAAGTGAAGAAAAATGAGCGTAAAATAAACCCAACCAACCCAAGCTCCATCCTCTCACCATTTTTTATTACTGCCGAAAATAATTCGACGTGGTCTGATCTGATCAAAATTCAAATGCAAACGCACTCATAAAAATATAAACATCAGAAATGCGTGTGTACTGCGATAGTGAATCAGTGAGTGGTTTGGTTTGGTATTATGCTGCAAACTAAATAATACATGATGATGATCATCATCATCATAACAAAACTCATGATTCATGATGAAATATATGTTTTCCTTTACAAGCTTAATATTTATTTATGTATTTCCCCTTCTCTACACCAAACGAAACGAACCATGCTCGTTTAGTTTGAAACCTAAACCAAAGCATGAAAATACTTATACAAAAACAGCTATGCAAAATGCAGCAGTATTTGGTTTTGATCTCCACCCTTTCACAGACACACACAAACATTAGCGTTTCTTTCTAAACAGCGCAGCGCAAACGCTGTTTTGCGTCCAGATAGATCATTGCACCTTCACAATAAAATATCCTGCACATCATCATCACATGACATGAGAAAACTCCGTTGTTTTTCAAATGTGCAGCGTTCGTGTTCCGTGTGTGTGCCGTGTGCATTGTGTATGTGTCAGTGAGGCAATCATACACATTCAAGACTCAACACAAAGCAATAACATTTTTACGACAAACACCATGAACAAGTGAACAGGGATTCAATTCGCTTTAAAAAAATGTGCACATTCATTTTTATTATTCCTTTATAATATCCCCTTCTTAACAAAAGAATCACAGAAAATATTTTTTTAAGTCGAAGAGAATTACAATGATTACTATTTTTTACCCTCTTTAACTAGTACTTCTTTCTACCCACGCCTCACTTAACTTTTATCACTGCAGTGCAGTATCTCACTTATTTCTTTAAAAAATGATCTTTTTTGGAGACGTGGTGGTGAGATGTGAGATGCCCTTTATATTAAACAAAGCAATGTTAAAAAAGAAAAACACATAAATACAGGGTGTTTAACAATCTCACACAAAGAGAGATAAACCAAAGCATTTTTACAAGAAAATGAATGAATGAATAAAAAATACAAATAATAAACCCCAATTCAAACGGCTTTTACACGTGATTGTCCTTCTCTGTGTACTCTCGTTATCGTCGGTCTTTTAACCAAATTATTTACTTGTATCTCATAACTCATTTAACATCTTTAAAATTACATATCTATGCGTCTCATAAAAAGAAAATAGAATAATGACCATACACGCAAGATCTTGAACACAATCACATTACAAAGCATTCATTTAAACCATAAATCCACTGCGATAATGATAATGGCTAGTATTATTCTCCTAAATTAATGAAGTGGGGACTGCTTTTTTACTTTATCTTATTTGCCTTTGAACGTGTAGATGTCAACTGCACAATAATTGACAACACAACTTGACATGAACACTTAATCTTAATAACATTACTTTTAATCTAGCACATTTAAATATAAAAATGCATATCAGCAGCAGCAGTACCTGATTTATTTTTTTCTCTTTTAAGACCGACCGTTTCCAACAAAGCATAACTACAGATTATATAACTCCCCTGAATAAAATTAAATAGGTCAGGACATTTAAGGATAACTGCCGCTGCTTTGTATTGCTGATGCACCGTAATGAAAAGCCGATGACACCATTTACATTTCAAAGTTATCAAGTACCCCCACACTTCTATTTTACGTTCACACGGATCTATTTAAGTCCTTCTTTAATTCACTCAAGTGCAGTCTTTAAGCACATGAATGGCATCTTTTTAATCAAAAATTTCGCCCACCTATCTTAATGGCAATGGGACCAATGCAATGGGTGCTGTATTTTATAAAAGCTCCCACAATAAATTGTTGCCGCACCCAACTACCAAACTGAATCGTTTTTAATGAATAGCAAAAATAGAAGGTTGAGAGTAGCCCGAAATCAGTAGCAAGAAATGTAACATCAAATCAAAGAGTTGTGATTTGGTTACAGTTTACACAATAATTCGTGTACAATGCTTTTATAATCATACCTAGATTCAACCGATGTGATTTTGAATGTTCAGTTCAAATTGATGATGTGAGTCTCTTTGAATCAAGGCTTTTTATCTAACTTTCACAGACATTCAGTCCTCTCATATCAGAGTAGTGTCACGGTAGCTCTGAATGTAACTCAGCAGGCACATAAAGATAAGCTAAAACAAAAGCGATGATGGGAATCCACAAACAGTAGAGAACTAAGCTGATTCAAAGGTCGTCATATAATTGTTATGCTACCCTTTAAAAAGAAAACAATGCCAGTTCATAGAAAACAAAATACTTAAAAGAAACCACCACAAAGACGCATAACCTTTTGGAAAGATTCCCACTGTGAAACTTATTAAAATATACCGAAAAGCGATACTTACTGGGCATGTACATTGATAGATATATAGATAGCTTATAAACCAATTTAATGAATCTTTCCCGCTACTCATTTGACATCAAAAGATAGAATATGAATATACAGCTATATGTGTATAATTACAATCAAAGCCGTTCGTCCGAAGGTGGTTTAGGTTTTGGTTAATGATAGTAAGGGCAAATGTCAAAAGTGGTTGGCTTCTCCAGCGTTCATTTGCCTTTCTTTGATAAAACTGTAAAGAGACATCTCAACTCTCAAGTTTGTAAATAATATCACCCACAACACACTTAATATCTCTCTACACAATCGACGACAAGAAGGTTTGCTTCACTATACTCAACACATGCAGGCATGGTATACCCCAACTACTTACTATATACTTTTCTATTCTTCTATAATTAATGCTTCTCTTCAAAAGAGTCCCGTTACCCGTGCGAAATAATTTCTTCCTTTGCTTGATCTGATCATCATCATTATATCGTCATCATCAAACATAAAACGTAACGTACAAACGAATACGTTAGTTTTTTTACTTGTAATTTAGTCTCCGCCACGTCAAGTCAACCAAAGGTATCATTGTTCATAATTACATACACCTACAAACACCACTGATTTGACTAAATAAGCGACTGAGGAAACTGATAGAATCATAAAAATCATCCTCTTGATCATCTAATAGCCTAACAGCAAAAAAATCAGACGTTGAGTAAGCAAACACTTCACTGGCGTTTTTTATACGTTTTTTATGTCGCCCTGAACTGAATGAAACATCGTTCACCCTTCCGCTTAAATCTCTCTATACATGGACTGTTCAATGAACCTAAAACAATCAGATTTTTTTACTCAAACAACTCAAACAAACACAGCAGGAAGCAAAAAAACCTCTCGAAAAATTTTAATACACAGACAATCACTTATAGCTGAGTAATGAGGAGATGGGGATGATTTTAGTAAAAAAAACGTAAAGCCGCTTCCCATGAGTGTCTGTGTTGAATCTGTCTAGCTACCTATTTATTTGTCTGCCGGTCGCTCCGGTGTATACCCACTCGTTTTTTTACTTCCACTTTTACAGGAAGTGTAAATGGTTGAGCTGGTCCCCTCTTACATAATCATCGTTTGTTTTGTAAAAAATTACACAGAAAAGAAGAGCAATGGTCACATAAAATATCAGGTGCAAATGTCCAGCTACCGTAATTTACAGGTATTGTTTTCTGTTTGTAAACATATTTTTTTAGTTAGTTGACTAAACTACATAACAAATTACATGATTATTTTTATTGCTAGTGTCACGCACATTTTGTACCCTGACTGCTGATGATAATGCACAATGAATATATGACCATGTCGTGTACAAAAACAGAACTTTCTCTTAAAGCTGATAGCTGATGTCAGTGATTATGTGTAGTTTATGTGATTTTTAAATCTTGTTTGGAATACTACATACCAAAATAGTACATAATGCTAATTTTAGCACAAAAAAAATCATTATTACATTAGCATCATTATGCAAAAAATCCATTTAACATGCAATGCACTCCAATGAAATGTTTTACTCATTTTCTTTTCAATGATGGCTATATCCACTAATTACTATTTTACCATCATCAGTAAGTCAGTACTGCTTTTTGAGATGATGATGCATGCATAATGCAAATATGCTTGTGTGCGGTAAAGTAATTTCACTCTTTTTTAGCAATGTTAAAATTACACCATTCATTCCACAAAACAAATTACAATGTCCTACTTCTCTTCTCCCAGGTGCTTCTTTTGTCAGTGTCCAAAGACCAAAAACCAAACCACTAGACAAATATTACATAGTGCCAGCAAACACGACAACTGCTGTGAAGCACGAGGACGATTTTGATTAGTTTTTGACTTGACGATATTGTCGATGACGATGAAAGGGCGATTGCATTACGATTATCATGAATCTTTTTCAACAGTTTCATACTATTATTAAATCAAAACCCAGAGAGAGTCAACCTCTTACCTGTAATCTTGTAATCAAAAGCGCATTCTTGAAAGCAATACAAGCAGAGAGAGCAATTCACAGTTGCTAATGTTTTTATGACGCAATAATAGCCACCTAAAAATAAATTCTTATTCAGAGATCGGCACGCTCTCGAGCTCAACCAGAAATTATATATTTTTTCTGGTGAAGAAAAATGAATACCAAACATTACACGAGTTCTATCAACATGACGTCTTGATTCAAAGGTATCCCACCGTTTTAACGTCAATCTTCACCGCTAAACCATATCTTATCTTCATTTTACTGTATAAGAAATACACAGTCATGTCACACATATTTCCAGTCCAGCAAAGGTTTTTTTCGTATTTGTGGCATAGTGAAAACGTGCCTTATTTATACTTTTGTGTTATCGCACTATGTTATTTTCTTTTTAAAAAAGTTTCTCCATGCCCCAAAACCACCAAACCAGAATAAAACTTTTTTTGTTCAGAAAAAGTCCCTATATAATTTTGTGACATTTCCATAAAATAACTTCCGTTATGATGAACACGACTATCCAATATGGACAATGATGGACATCACGAAAACCCACCAGCACCAACACCACCATGTGTACAACTTTATTCTGATGATGATGACTTTTGTTTGTACGGTGCCCTTCTCTCTGAAAACTTTACAAGTTTTTACGATTACTTTTGACTTGACTTTTGATTGAACATGATGATTTGGTTGTAATGGAGCTGTGTATACTGACTGAGCTGAGACATATAGGTAAAGTAATGACCGTGATGATTATTATATGGCAATGTGTGATGGTAGCAGAGAGAATATATGCTGCGCATTAAATATGATGAATAGTCCATTAATGGTTACCTTTCTTTCTCTGGCTATCATACTAATCTTCTATTGAACATGAACAAAATAAACAACTTTTCATAGTTCAAAGCCAAGGATCTTGTTCATATTTTTGTAATTTATATTTTTATGGCTACCATCTACATTTTATGGAATCAAAATCAAATGAAACTTTTTTTATGATTGTTGTGCGTCAGTATGACTTTCAAGTGTAAAAACTATTTCGTATACTTACAGAAGTTTGTTGACAATGTTTCTAATTCCCATATTGCTTGTTGAAGATTCGCACTCTGGCTGGTAGTGAATTGACGAAAGGGTTTAATTGGAAATTAGTTTTTAGAGAAATTATTAGAAAACTAAATATTTCTGAACACAACAGGAGACAAATAATTTATTCAATTGGTAATTGGTAGTGAACACTGACCTGCGCTACACATTTCAAGGTGTACAACGCAAATCAATCAGTGAAACACCTCCGATTAGGGTTAATTAGCACAAAAATGGTACTTATTTTTCACAACCCCAAAAAAATAATCTGACAAGAAAGAACACAAAGGAATACAACAAAAGGGAAAACTATGACTTTTTCTTTTCGTCAGTCTTAACACAAGAAGTAATTTGTTATTGTTATTTTGTTGGCTATTGTACTACTGTAATTTAATGCTCTATTAACCCCAAAATGAGCAAAACTGTTAACTAAACCAGAAGAAGAAATAAGAACGGACATGGCTACTCCAAATACTCCTCCGCTATTCATTTTCTTCTTTCCTCCGCTCCTCCCTTCACCAACGACTTGACACAATCAGAAACAATTGAAGAAAGGAAATCTTTCCCGATGGCCATCTCTTAAAGCAATCTTTTCCATCCAACTTCTAACTCCAAACTGAAGACCTCCGCATATCAATCTATGAAATGCAATGCCATGTCATGCCACACCAAAATGGAATCTAGACCAGCAGACTTTTTACTCCGAAAATCAATCATGTAAAACCAAGATTTCACCTTCTTTGTCATCAACGTCATTTCCAAATTCCATATTATCGATTACTCATATACTCTGTATACACTAAGGTTACTTTACTATATGTATATTTAGAGGAAAACGTCTTCTCGAATTACTTTACTACCACTGCTTCTCTTATTTTTCTACGTTTTCACCCACGTACTAAAATTCCCAGAAATAAAACCCAAACGTATTGTAGAAACGACGACTATGTAGCCCAACGATCTGTTCCAATCACAATAGCAATCGTCATCATGGCCAATGACCATTACAATAAACATTCATGCGAAATACCTACATCATCACATCGCATCCCATCAGTATACTTTACTGTGGTTCGGTTGGTGGGTGACTGACATGTCATCCAAGCATAAACCAATTTATGCGACATCCCCACAAAAAATTATATGATCCTTCAAACAATCAACCAGAAAAATTCGCACCAGTACGAAAAACACGTGGACTGGATTCTCAGGTGATAAGCCCACTTAAAAGATCATCAAGATCCTAATCGTCTCTCTCGCAATCAGAAAATGAAAACTAGATTTCCTTCTTCTTGTCTTCTACCCAAATCAGTTTTGATGATTCATCTGTCATTTCCTGTCTGTTACGTCAAAAAACTGTTAAATGAACTTGTGTCCAAGCACAAAGCAAGCACATGTATCATATCTCATCTTATGCAAGCATCTAACTGTAAAACGGAATAGAACGCCATGTGCCATCATCATCATCACTCATTTTCTTCCACGTCTTCCCTTTAAATTAGTGTCAATGCCAATGTTACTGAATCAGACCAAAACAATCTTTTACATCACATCGACATACGAGATCAGATCATTTTAAATATGCCTCATTGGATTCAGTATGTGCCAAGTGCCAACCAACAAAAGTCTCCTCACCTCAAGCACCTATCGTCATCGTCACTCTGCTCTGCCCTTTTGTTTCATCTCATCACGTAATCGTTATCATATCACCCCTACTTTGAGACCAAGTGAAAGGATACACATTACAAATTGACAACGTAAGCTCCCTGCCTGAACTAAACTGTCTGTAAATCTAATCATCATTAATGTTTATTACACACACAACTAGACAGGTATATCTGATTACATACACGGACTACTATACTTACTCTCAGAGAACAACAAGGAATATGACTTGACGTGACTATTATTGTAGTTTATGATGACATTGCAGCCAAAACACTACATCATATCAAAAAAAACCATAACGAATAAACCCTCCATTCCACAATCCATCCACAACGACCACATGGGAAACACTACATATTTTTTTCTTTATTTTTTTTACAAAGAACCGCATTCTTCTATTATTTTTAGCAAAATGCACATGTGAAATATTATGGTCAGCAACCAAAAGTACAATACAACAGCAGCATTCTTCAAGGTTGCCACAAGAAGAAACACGCTATACATCGCGAATTATTATGGCTTCTTTCATAATCTATAAAGTAAAAGAGTATATATGTGATATATGCATTCTTGCAACTTTTTTGTCACTTTTGACTTATATCAGTGCATTGCAAAAAATGAGCACTTACATATACATACTTACATCATAGCTGCGCCGCGTCGAGTGAAATCATTTATCATCAAACTAATCGGTTCCCGATTACCTTTTTATACAACCTGACGTTTTTATGGTTGTCAAACCTCTATATACACTGAGCAGAGCCTTTTGTTAGGTTGTTCAGTGTTCACTATACTGCAGTGTACATTAACTTTTGCAATCACAATAATAACGAGACCAATCATCCATAACACATTTCTTGAAGGCATGCAGGTAAAGCTTGTTTACAGAAAAGTTACGTTAGGTCGAAGAAACCAGTACGGAAATTCCTTTTTAATCCAATCGTAATCGCATAATACCAACCAGAGCATTTAGGATAAATCGTCATCGATTGTTATGATTTGGATGACTATGCATTTTCTTCGATGACCGAATTCCTCTCTACATCTCTCTATAATCTATAATCTGCTCCTTTTAAAATAGCCTCAATAAAACTTTAAACATTGTGAAATAAAAATGGTGATTTGGTTTTAAATGCTATCATCAAGGAAAAATCTTAATCCGCCCGCCGCCGGCCGAGAACAGTGAACAACGCACTAATATACAAGTTTATTGTTCTATCATCGCCATTTACGAAAAATGCTAATAAGAAAAATACAACCTACACAAAAAAATCATATCAAACCAAAAATCATCTTTGGAGGGATCATTGAACAAAAATGTCACATGCTCTTACACACTTTCAACTCAAATATCCTTCTTGTCAAAAGAAGCAAGGTGACAATGACAATATCACACGGTCAAAAGAATACTCTGCCAACTCAAGCAGCCCTTTACAGTAAATAATGAATATGTAAAGACAAGTATATTAAAATCTTGTTATTAGTAAATTATGCCAATGCACTATACAAATGAGATTAAAAATCCCATACATGCGTGCCACGTCATCTTAATTTACGCCTAAGTTATACACAAACTACAACTTGAATACAGCTCACAGAGGTTGAATAAGTATATGAGCAATTATGAGAGTACAACCAGTGGCGCAATTAGAGGAAACCCTCAAAATTCTTGATAGCTCACACAGCTTGTAATCTACCTCTTCTGCTCTGTGATATGAACTTCAACAGAACTTGCTGAACATGTGTTCGACAATGACTAAATGATTGAATATTTGCATGTTGTAGTATTTTCTTCTTCTGGTTAAGTTTATCAAGTGGCCATGTCAAGGTAAGCATAATAAGATGGTACGATGATGCGAGCGTATGAATGATCAATACTACGCGAGAAGCTTCCATTCAATCCATAAAGCCCTTCATCTCTAGTTCCCCTCTTCTCTCATCGCTTTATAAGGAAGGAAGACTCATACTCACTTAGGTAATTGATGTGAAATATGCAAAATAAATACATAAGTATTCATACTCATAATATAATATTCATCCTATTATATGTTTTTATATCCCTTGAGTGTGTATCCCTCTTATCCTTCCTTATCTAAATTTGTCCTCCGTGGGCACCATAATATGTATAAAGATTGGAAAAAAATACAATTTTGACTTTACAAATGTCCCCTTGAGTGGTGCATGTATGCTTGTGAGAGAGGAAAACACCTATAAACATCACGCGCTTTATCATACAAGTCTATCTAACTGTCGTCTCCACTCGCTCGTACACGACGTCTATCCTCCAAAAAAATGTGCTTCTCATTCTATCAACAAATATGTCATTTTTAGTATCCACCCAGTGGAATATGAACGTTTAACTAATGTTGAACAAACGAGCTCGTTATTGTGTCTAAGTACAATGTCAAAAGTGGACTTAAGATTGTCTAACTATTTTGGAGTCTTCAAGTGACTGACGCTATTATTATCACACGATGACAAGGAGGAGTTACAGTTAAGTCCTAAGCAAAACACAATTAGCCCTTTTTTGATGTCACATGGACATGAATGATCAACGACAAAAATCAAAACTTTGAAAAATTGCCTTGTAATAGCTTTTCATTAAATATTTTGCATGAAAATCACGTACTCTGGCTCTGACTGGGCTAAAAATATATTCCATCCACCTACGCAATTCATCCTCCATTCAATAAGTTATCTTGACTGTTTCAAGCCAAGGAGCTCATATTCATGATACAATGTTGAAGAAATAGTCTTCCATTTACAGAAATTGTCAAAATTTTCGTCTCACTGTCATAACTTTCAAAAAGAGGCTAACATTTTTGGACCAATTTAATCACATTACTTCGTTGACCATTCATCCTGAGATTTGTTTATTACCTCGAGTCAGTTTTAATTGGCCTTTTTTGCAAAAGAGTCGCTCGCCAATCTAGCAACGCGGCGACGTAACATCATAATCATAAGGAAAAGTACATAAACCATTCACCATTTTTTTCTATTTGCAATTATCACCCATGACCTGCCCGATCAATTCTTTGGTCTACTCGACTCCACACACTCTCAATCTATCCGTCACAAGACGCATATTTTAAATATGATTGTGTCCTCTACCGAAAAAAGAGACATCCATCCACCCACCACTTTAAAAACTTCCACTTTTACACATGTTCTCTCGTCGAGAAAAGAATTTGCACAGCACAAACACGAACACCACATCAAATGTCATTTTATGAGATCTTGCAGAAAAGCAAACATGTCCTTTTATAGAAGTAAACTTGTCGCATTATTAGGTACGCAGCAAAAAAGTGCTGCCGCTGAGTTGTTATGCTGCCTATCCATTTCCATATCATAATCATATCCTCATCATTATCAAAAGAGACAAGCCAAAAAAACTCTAAAATAAATGTTTTAGCTTCTTTTTTACACAGCCATGCATGGATGCTATTGCCATTGCTATAAAACATTCAGCAGAAAACCCAACTCAAACTCTCAAAAACATTCAGTCAATACATTCATTTTACTTTTCTTCAGTCAGTTTAACCTGCCTAAAATCACATTTCGTTTTGACAAAGATAAAGCTTTAAAAAAAGTAAAATTATTTTTCATTCCGTCTTTCCCATCAACAAAATTTATTTCAGACAAGCCGAAAATAAGTACGTGCTCATTTGATCAAAAATTTACAAATAAAATCACACTGAGCTGCTAAACTGCTCCTGCTCATGTTC
Organism: Entomobrya multifasciata; assembly: GCA_034693345.1. NCBI lineage: Eukaryota > Metazoa > Arthropoda > Collembola > Entomobryomorpha > Entomobryidae > Entomobrya > Entomobrya multifasciata. The sequence continues at coordinate 43,880 of JAQFXM010000390.1, forward strand.
TGGTCGCAATGCAGATCAATAATAATTTTCCCCACTCACACCTTTTCTAAATCAACCTACAACATTTTCGTTTTTCAATTTTTTACACTCATAAAGCAAATCACTTTGTGTCTTGTCTCTCCTACCCTTTTAAGTAGTCAACGGTAGATAATGAGCATAGCGAGTTAATTAAGGCTTCCAGAAAAACAAAGACTGCGTCGCGTCTACTGTAAAGCCCAGCAACAAGTACAGATTTATTTATATACCCTCCCTTCTCTTTTGATATGGTACCTACTACCTATTACATACTTAACCACTATCATATCAAGTTTTTGTGTGCTCTTCTCCTCATGCATTCTGGTTAAAGCCGGACAAAAAGCTTGTCATGTCAGTTTACTTAACTTTTAAATATTCAACAAAAAGCATCATTTTCACTAAATGGCTTATCAAACCCAATAAAACTTTAGCAAAACAAGCAAGGCCACAAAATTATTGACAAGCAAGCATCAATGCTTACGAAACTACACAACTACGCCTGACCTGAAACTAGTAAAGCTCAAAAGTTGTCCAAAAAGAAAGAATAAAATATTTATTGTAAACTTACGTTTTCATCAAGGTACTTGTTTATGTGTTGACTTGTCTTTTTACAATACAATTACATCATAAAACTCTATTCCAAATCCAAAGCAATCCACAAGTTGTTTTATATTTTTTTGTAAATATCTTTGCATTCTATTTTTTCTTCATTTCAAAAGTGATTTTTCAACAACCAAAAAGGGTACAGTATCAGCAGATCAATACAATCCAAACTCGAATTATTTTTGAGTGTACAAATTTAATGTGATAATGATGACAAAGCATTTAATAGAAAAAACACTGTCCATCAAATCGTAAAAAAATCACAGCAGTTTAAGATTTCATATTCTTCTCTTCACGAAGAAAAAAAACCATGTCAAGGAACCAAGATCCTTTCTGCTATCAATAAAGTCTTCCCTTTTGTCCAATTTTCAGTACTCCTCCTCTGCTTTGTATATTCTTTTTTTATACAACACGTGCACCTCACTCAAGTTATACGTCTCGTCTGGCTTTGACTGACTTGACTTGGATCACGACGATGTTCAGGGCGATGATATGAATGAAATCACGATTTATTGTAAAGATCTTTTTTCTCCAAATTTACGCAAATTTTTTAGCAATCAACTTTTTGAAACCAGTGCACAAAAATCCCGTACTTTCTTTAAAGAAGAACGCCTCTTTTCACCCTCTCATTCTGTGGAATCCCCCAGTGTCCCTACGGTTTACCGAGTACGATGGACTGTTTAAAAGTAACAAGTTTAAAAAAACCTATAAACCAGCAAAACAAGTCAACGTGCTTTGCTTGCTTAACTTTTTTCTTTATTTAGTTGTATAGCAAACGTGATGACAATGGCAATAGCACGACTACTACCACAATTCACACATCTCGCTTACTCACCTGCTTGAAGGCGACTGACCAGCAGCTAGGAAATCACTACACTGTTTTACCTCCACCACTCGTTTTGCTTTACGATATTATGAGCCTCTACAGCCACAGCTCTTCTTTGTTATTCTCTAAATCTCGTATAATCATATTCTTTTCTGATGCTTCTCTCTACCAGACTAGATCACAACAGGCACGACCAAACGACGATGAATGAATGATGATATGCTGTTTAAAGTAAACTAAACTAAATCTAGCAAGTAAAGCAAGCAAACAAACCAAACCACCAATAATGAAAGTCAGTATTATTATGAAGGTGGTTGTTGTATGAAATGAATGACAGCCTGTTTAGTGTGTAACGTAACAGTTGTCATTTGAAGAAGAAAAAGGATTTGCTAACGGCTATACTAATAATATCTAATCTACACTTTACTAGTTGTTGTTTGTATTTATCATAAAAATCAGAGACATGGTCCATTCGACTTCGACATTTTATAAGTATCCACGAATACCCAAGAGCTATAACAAAGGGAGCTGACAGAACAAACTCAACTTTTGGTTTTTCAACAAAAATACATGCATGGTTTTTTAATCTTTTTTTCAAACACAAAGAATTGCACACATACGCAATCCAACACAACCTTCTTGGTTGTCTATTTTGATCAGATTTTTGTGAGAAAATAAGGCATTCATTCATGTTGTTTAAGAAAATGACACTATTTGCTCTTGAATTGATGGAAAGAAAGAAGGTCTTCCGTCAATTATGCGTAATATATTCATGTTACCATTTATATTTGTGATACAACATAACAACAGTACTTATACAATACATACCTATTACAAAAAACCTACAATTTACTTTGGAAGTGGAATGATGGCTATAGCTAGATTACATTTTTTAGAACATACAAACTCGATTTTACTGTCTTTTTGATGAAACAAGACTACTGCCGCCGACCCCAAAAAATGCAATGCAACTAGGATTGGTAGGCTGACAGTAAATTAATGCAGGCAAATAAATGCAATTTAAAGTGAATACCTATATGTTGCATCATTATTATTCTACCAGAATGGCAAATGATGATGGTATGATGGACCGTTTCAATAATTTGAAACCTGGTTTCAATGACTGAGAAATTATTTTAAATTACCCCACTACTTGTTTGAGTTCACTCGTAAAAACAAAGTTATCATCATTTCATTCAAGAAAAAGGCATCTGGCGTTTGGCATGATTTTACCTCCTACTTGAAACTCGAGAGACAGTAATTTCTACGAAACAATCAGCATTTTTTAACAAGAAAGGGTAAATTACTCATCCACTTCACATTGAGAAAACGCATAAAACGACAAAACTTGCAATTTTATTTTATTGTGAAAACATTACTTTTCCTGAAGTTTTACTTCTCAGTGAAGTTTATCTTTGACAAAGACAGGAAGAAAGCAGGAAAAGCACGTGTGTGCTCTAATATCAATTCAGGAAACTATACATTTTCTAGCCTTGAATAAAAACCTATTATTAACTCTCTCACAAATTGCATATAAAGCTCTTTTTTCATATTATCTCAATTGAAAATGAAAAGTAGTTCATGTGTCATGTCCGCATCAGCAACAAGCATTCCACATTTATTCATATACCGTCCTCCGACCATGATGCAATGCAACTGTAAAGTGATAAGTGGTATCACTAATAAAGCCACTGCGCTTTGCGATGCGATGCGCTGCTCTACTCTCTAGCCATTTTATACCAGACAAGGAAGTAAAATAGTTAAGCCATTCTTTTGAAATTAAAATAACTTTCCGTTGATCTCTGGTCATTTGGTTCATTTTAGGTTAGAGTATTGCATGTAAAGAGATGATGATATGATGGCCAGCCACACACAAACATACCATCATTAACTCTACCTCTTATCAAATTCATTTTTCAAAATAACCTTCTTTTAGTTGACTTGACTTGTGTACTTTATACCTCAAATGACAGGAATAACACATTACGTCATTTAATGTTCATAAACTTTTTTTCTTTGGAAATTTTTTCACGGGTTAATGATTCAACTGCTATTCCCTCTTGCCCTTAATCTAGTTCATTCAAGAAAAGATATCAACGTTTTACAAAAATACTTCACAGCAACACATGTCATTGCATTTAGCGATCACATTGAATAGCATATCATGTCACCACCCAAACCTCGAAAAATAGCCAGTATGAAATGGTTTAAACGCAATTTAAAATATGCGTTATTAACCTCATTCATCATTAAACAAACATTGCATGTGAGTGTGACATGTGTCAACGTGCATTTTTTACAAAGTGCTTAACACAAAATCAGAACACCACACACAGACACAGCAACACAGCATGCATTCATGCCGATAATTTCATTACAATTTTATAGTAGATCATCATCATCATTGTTATCAATTTTATATCAAGCATAACGTGTTATTGTGATTGGTAAGTTACGCTGTTTCGGAGGGTTAATGGCATATCACCTAAAAACATTACAACTGTTCGCGTTTGCATTTTATCAGTTTATTTTGCTGCCTGTGATTTCTCCATTTCACCAAAACCAACAATCCCCAAATTGGAATCCATGTGCAAATAAGTATGTTTGGACATATCCGTTTCAATTTCGAATGAAATAAAGTCCACAAAACGATAAAACATTTAAATAATCACTACCTCAATGTCTGGCAAAGATAAAGAAGATGAAAGTAAAATGGTAAGATAAATTTAAAAAGCTTATCTAAGATCATGGTCTACAGAAAAATCAAATATTTTAGACTGACATGCAGATACAGATCAGGAAATAAGAACTTGGATGGAAATGATTATAATTTGTAGTTACAGTCAGAAGTAAATATTACTCCTTGTGCTACTTATCTACACCTTGTTGCTATTAAACTCATCATCATCATAATATTATCAGAAATGTTATAAATTGCAATAAAGTAACAAACGCCCATCCAACACTATCATGTCTGCAGCTGCATCTGCCTTCACACTCTTTTCAGACTGATCCTCCTGCACAATTTTTTGTCTTCTTCCTTTGTAAACAAACTTAATATTTTTGCAAAAGAAGTGGCCCTTCTTTCTATCACACAAAAAACAACAATAACACCAACGCTCAACCAAAAGTCTACTTCATAATATCAGAGAGAGATGCAAAAATGTGGAAACCTGATATTCATCATCATCGCAATATCGCAATCAGAATAATAACCCAACAAACCAAGTAAAGTTTTTTTGATAAATAATAATAGCAAATAATATTTAGATGATTAGCAGATCAACCCGTCAATCGACTTACCTCAACATTTCTTTTATAGATTATCAAGAGAGGTCTTAGGGGATGACGAAGTAAACCAGGTAAAAATCATCGGTAAAAATTAGATATGAAAATGCATACATGATATTATAATTATGATAATGATGAAACGAAAGCCAGCTAGATTGGCATAAAAATTTATTTTAATACGAATGCAATCATATCATATCAGAGATTATTTCCATTTTTTTCTATCATCATCACGGTCAACGTCAAATGAAGTGTCCCTTCTTTTGGTATACATGATGTGATGTGATGCTGTGCGTGTGTGTTTGCTGCACACGGATATGATAAATAGAAAGCTGATTGTGATATTGTCAATTTTGAAAAGATTAATCAGTTCTCTTTGCCATTTTTTTCTAAAGGTTTGCTGGTGTATTAGCATACTCATCATGATCTTCTGCCTTCGCCCGTCATCAACATCAAAGACAACCAATATCTAGGCCACTCATCCAATTTCCAACAAGTCTCTAGTGCTTTGTGCAAATAATCAAAATTTAGGTATATGTGCATTTTCGTTGACTGTCGAAACTGCAATGTCAACCGAAGTAGGTAAGGTTATGACGATGACGCTCTGAGCTCTTATAATCTGATCAGCATCGATGGGAGTACACCCACGCAAAATTTTGGTAGTGTGATTAAAGTGCACGCTTCTGTGGACCACTGACCACGCACACTATCATCCACAGTGCACATAGTTCACACTCTGGTTTTACGTCGATTCAATGTCAAATGATGCGCAAGTTGTTACATTTTTTTGACCAAGTTAACCCTGCAAACAAATCAATCGTCTCATCTAATTTGTGCAAGCAATAAACCAAAATAGCTTGATAAGCTAGAAAGATAAATGCATTAGCCCACACAGACAACAAATCTGTTCCACTCGCCACTATTTTTGCATGTTCCAATTCCAATGTCGAAAAGAAACCAAACAACCAAACCAGATCAAATAGCTTCATTAGAGTGTGTACCACTTATCCGCTATTCTTATGCAAATATTCCAAATGCCAATAAAAAAATCTGTCAACAAGGCTATTTTATTACAGTGGTCATGCTTTTATAGCGCAACAATGAGCAAAAATCAATTATTCTTTATCGCTCGTGTAACTTTTTTATTTATGAAACTCATGGAATATGTAAAACACATAAAATACCAAAAACAGTTTTATTATTCCGTTGCATTTGCATCGCATCACTTGACTTGATTAGGATTATACCTTCTACCTTCTTAGACGAACAGCATGGGGGAGAGCCATGAAACTGAAATTGGTACCAAAATTATGAAGGCGAGAAAGCAAAGTTACGAGTTACAATACGACACATTATTTCTAACAGTCCCAGTATCAAAACATTAATTTTTCAGGTTTTAACAATTCGTTCCCATTCCCATAAATATAAAGTCACACAAAATTCCTCTGTAATAACTTTTTTTAAGAAACGACACAAATTAAGCAAAATTAACAAGATAATTTACTAAACCGAAGAAATTTAAATTCGAAAGGTGTCCCTTTTCGTATTAAACGACCGTATTAAATGAATATGACACGCGTTTTAAACATTATAAACTTTTTCGACATTTTTAGCACTATTTTATTTTCCAAGTTGCCAACTGGAACCTGACCATCAACCTTAACTAGTCATATAAAATAGTTAAACTGAAAAAATTTATTCGTTCTTCAAATGAACAAAGCAACGCTTCAAAATCATGCAGAAAAATCTACTATTTTAATGCGAAGTAATAATAGGTGGAAATAAAGGTTGACATTACGCCTAATTAGGAAATACTACTTTAACAGAGAGAACAAGATATGAAAAGGACACTAACTCTTTGCAGGATACGAAGATTCCATGCTTTACGTGTGTAGTGTGCACGAACAAAAAATTAAAGTACGGCGACGTCGTCACATTCGCAAAAAAAGCAAACAAAAAATTTGGAACTATTTTCGAAGTCAAGTCAGCTTCAAATGATTTGGGAAATACAGCATTATTTCGTGTTACATTTTCTTTTTTCAAATGAAATTTTAATACATGTACCAAGTCTACATCATCATTTACGACTTCATTTACCAAACTTAGCGTTTAAAATTGTAAACACAAAAATACATCAGTCATTTACACAAAAACTTTTTATTATGTAGGCAACCTTGCTCTTTTGTATTCCCGAAAGCTGAATCTGGCGAATTTACTGAACTTCAAACTTTTCTTGTCTTTTCTTACTAGTTGCGAAACTTTTTTTTTCTTCTCCATGATAAAAAATTCTTGAAGCAGAAAAGTAGTGTAATGGAAACACCTGTTATACTCAATACAATATTCCGATCATGTTTTCGACTCATGGAGAATTCAACGAAAGAAAAATGTTCATGATCCCTATTCCGATTTCTATTACGTTTTTCATTGCTTTCCATGTGATGAGTCAGTCACGTTTTCTGCCTGCTCTTCGACCCATCAACCAAAACAAAACGACATTTTATTTACTACGTAAGAAAAACTACATTGTAACGACATAAACATGATATAAGTGTCTAAAAGCTTGAAATTAACATGCTAACTTGTCTCTACTTGCATGCATACGTTGTAACCTCATAACTTCATTGTACATATTTTACTCCAAAAGGAATGTGGTCTTGAGTGTCGAGGCTAAACTGAGGTGGTGAATGGAAAAAATTGTCATGTTGCATAAGAGACATCTTCCCAACTAAAATCAACTCTTATTTTCCAAGATAATGCAATGTAGTGTAATGTATCAATGTATGACGCATTACGAAATATGGAATCTGCTCTATATATTCGCTAATTTAACTATAATGCCAATTTACTAAATAGTCACTCTACTCAAAAAAAGGTAACTGGAGAAATGGAGAGGCTGAGGTTTCGACTATTTAGTTCAAAGTAAGTTAACCAGACAATTTGCGAAAACTGGGATACGAACGAGAACAAATTTTGTTGACGTGTTGTGGAATTTCTTTGGAATATTAATTTTGCAAGTACTTAGCAAACATACTAGAATGTAGAACCTTGAGCTAATACCTTTTCTTTTCTATATAAAAGGTTGAAACAGCGTTGTTCGTCTCATCAAGCATGAAATTTCAGGATAACTGAATAATGGTGAAAGCTGAGCTAATGTGTTCCAGAAACTTGGAGTTGAGAGTATTCCATTAGCTTTCTGCATCCTAACTTATTTATGTCAAAACCTCAAGTTTTCTTGGCACTGTAACAATTTTATATCCAACTTACTTTAATGCATTATTGGAAATCCATTAAAACATTAAAATCAGTTTGCATTCAAGGATGCGGCAACAAAATGAGTTTTCAGGTCAAAGGATATTAAATACCTAAGTGGGTGGAGGGGGAATTACACGTGATCTTCTGGATTCTGATAGAAAGAAACGACTCTGACTCTCACACATATAACATAACTAGCAATTTCACTGAAATAAAATAACTCAATCGTGAAAATATTAATTTCCAAAAAAATATTTTTCGTTTCAATTTTCATATATGTAATGTGTATATTATATTTCCAACGTAGTGACTCACAATCAGACAACCCTTTCTTTCGCCTACTAACTTGCTATTTTTTTAGTACACCTCACCCTACTAAGTTTTTTCTATTAGTACTTTACTTTCAAAAAACTATTCTGCTAATAGAAAACCGCTGATGCATCTAATGAGATTTTAGTCCAAATACAGCCAAGAGCCAACCTGAACAAAGTTGTGTACAACATTGTGAAAGTCATTAACATTGTAAAGGCCACCACACACGACTACGTACACTTTTTACTCCTCTGATCATCCTCCACTTTCAAATACATTTGCTTTTGCATCAATAACATAAATTATTACGTCGCAAGCTAAGCATCAACATCAAGTAAGTCCACAGAGAACACAAAGTTGACAAACAATGTATGTTCATACCTATGCAAAAAGATGAAACAAAAACTTCAAAGAATCACTTCAGCTTCCTCCCCCGCAAGTAAATATGGAGCATCAACACAACCACAACAATCATCTTCATATCAAGTGCATAAATGACAAACCAAAAACTGTATTATGACGTCTTCTTTATATCTTCAGATTTTTTGTAACAATACAGTAATGAAAATGTACAATGAGTGTTGACTGTTATAATAGGTAAACAACAATAAAATAGTA
>JAQFXM010000391.1:0-52774 GCA_034693345.1 Entomobrya multifasciata
TTGATATGGATGTCATACCTATACTCTGTATTTGCTCTGACCGTCTTTAATAAAGCCTTATAATAATAATAATAATAACCATTTAAATGTATACGCCAAGTCTAAATTCGGCCGTTTTTTTGGTGGATGTAGAACAGACTCGTAAAAATAAAAATGGTCTTATTGAACACTAATTTAAACCAGACAACATTAACAACACCAGCCGCAAACCCTCATTTAATGTTATGCAATAAAAATTAAGTCTGACTGATTGTAAATGCTTATTGACGTGAGTTGAGTTGATCTTTCAGGTGAAATATAATATCATGATGAAAACAAAATGCCACGTAGTTGAGAAAAACACATTTAAAATTGGTGTGTGTTGCGACAGGAATAGATATTTCAAAATGAATATAGTGGGATGATGATGAAATTAACAAAAATACATTAGAAATTTGATATGACGATGATGATGATGATGATGAGAGCCATACTCATAATCAACTGATGGCTACATTTAACTGCGAGGAAAAATACGCAAGCGAATTAATATGTCTACTTTAAATTGCATGTAAATTAATCTCTGTATTGTATGGTCAAACTGTTTACTTAAGTGAGTGAGAGTAAAAATTTCTGTACTAAATTATCAGAAAGATTTTTTTTTAAATCTCTGCAACATGACCCTTGTAATATGAAGAAAAAAAATTATGTGGATGGCAAAGTGTGAAAATATTCTCTCTCACACAACACAAGCTTATCACACTCTGTCAGTCTTATTCTTTTTTCCCCTTCTTGTCTTTATTTTCGTATTGCTTATTGCGTAGCAGTGAGCAATATAGTGCTACGGTTTACAATTTAGAAATAAATATTATGATGATTAAATAGTACAATTTGCATATTTACTGTTTATATGCATATAAAAATACATTAAGTTTTTACGTGTGTAAACCATATATACGCACATTTTTCATCATCCCATCATTCACCTAAATACTCATCAAACCAAATAAAATGCAGTTGGTAAAAAGATACAAGTAAAATGGAGGTTACAAGGAGCAAAGAAGATGAGCGGATAAGAAGATGATTCGTTGTGTATATTTTTTGTTTTTAGCCAAAGTAAGTGTTGTAGAAAGACAAGTTGTTGTGTTTTCTTCTTTTTAAAAGTATTACCTGCACATTTCGAAAACACTGACGAAATGCATATACATATATGTATATGTGTGTGTACGCAACAGACCAGAATGGAAAGAGTAACACAGAACAAGCAAATTAAAGTAATCTTTTATTCAAAAGGAAGCAGTCCGCAGAAGAAGAAAAATGGTAGAAAAAGAAATAAAAATAGTTGGTAGAATTTACTCCAATTGATTCCACTGTAATATGTAAGCGTGTAAGAAGTATATACATTATATGGATGTATAACAGGTTGATGTTAATACTGGTACTACCCCAAAATGTTTGCAACATTTAATGGTTGAACGCAACGTGTGAAAATACAAACGCACTAAACAAAGCATACACGTTAATACTAATTAACTTACTGAAATACAATGGTTTTTCATTATTCGAACTAAACTATTACGAGTCGACCATATTACATTTTTATTATATACCTAAGCATTGTACAAAACTATGTATCATGTGTGTGTACATATAATATATGTACAAATTTTTTCTTTTGATTTCTCTCCGTTCCGTGTGTGTGGGGGGATGAGTTGTCTTTCTTTCAGTATTACCAGAGAGAACAGAGATCATATTTCTTTTAATCAAGTCGTGATAAAAGGGTTGATCTTTTAGAATTTTTTTGCCAGGTATAAAAAAAATGCCACCACACCTTGTACACATCACCATCATCCTATGATCGTCATCATCAATATAATATTATCATATTCCTCCTTTTTGCTTCCATTTTTATTTTTATTAACCGGAATCCCAAAAGCGAAATGGGATGATGATCTGATGCTTTGATTTTCAAATAGACAGTATTATGCGCATGTAATACTTTTTTTTACCTTCATTATTATTTCGTTTCAAAAAAGGGAGATTCATCTGAGAATGAAGTACAACAATGAAGTGTACTGTATTTTCTTGTGCCCATTCATTTTTTGGCCTCTCTTGGGGAAGTCCTTTTAGCTATATTTTTTTTTCTTATGACTGACTGACATATAAGTCATACCACCCTTTTTTCTAACATTTTGCGCGTGATTTTGTAGAATGACGATTAGAAGAATGAAACCATTTACAAATCATGAATCAGGTGAGAAAGAGGTGAAGAGGAGACATGGTTGCACAAGAAAAAAAAAACAGAACAGAACATGACTGATCATCTCTGCAACGCAATTTTGATTTTTGCAACAATGAACTATTTGCAGTAATGTTTTTATTTAAAAAAAATATATGATGATGATTAAAATGGTTATCGTAGATTATTTTTATAGCGAGAGAGAAGGGAAGAGTAAAAAGGTCCTATGTATAATTTGATTACACATGCTTTGATTTTGACAAGTAGGAAATCTCTCCCAAAAGGAATCATTATCATCATCGTCATCATCGTCTTCTTATCCCTTCTCTCAAAGTATTCATTTGTCATGCTTACGTTTTCAAATAATTTGTACTCCATGACCGTAACAGATGACAATTCAGTTTTTCCGCTGATGACTAAAGCGAGCGGTGGAATAGTTTTTAGCTTAATGGAACGTGAAAATCAAGTAAAAATTAGTGCCTACAACTTTCTAAAATAATTAACACTTTCGACTTAATTTTCATCAATTTTCTTGCTTATCTTTTTTTCAATTTATAAAAAATGCATACACTTAATAAGATCAATTAGTTTACTGTCGTTCTATTTTTAATGTTTAGCCTGGTAACTTTGTCTTCACCTTTTTGATCTTTTGCTACCATATGCCATGCCACCACGTAGTCACAAAAATCATATAATCATTAGTGTCATATCATAAAATTTTGGTGCATGTTAGGTTATGTAGCAAACTTTTTAAATGTTTATTTTTTGCTCATTTTTTTAATGCTTGCACAATAGTATGCACCTCCGCTGCGCTGCCATGCCACCAAACCGGCCAGAATTCCTCCTTTTTCGACTCAGCACCAAATTTCTGTTAACTCAGTTATGTTAGTAGGATGTTGACACATCGTAATTTATGCCTCTTAGCTTATCATCAGCAACAAATCACCAAACTGCAAAAAGCACACTAATGCAATAAGCAATTGTAAACCTAGATAGATAGATGTGATGTGAAGGTAAAATGACTAAATGAGAACTGTAAGCGCACGGCATGGTAAAAAAAATACTCACAAATTATCGATGATGATAATGACTAGTTGGACTTTACTTGTCTTGACTGAAGCAATACAATTAAAGAAATGCTTTAAACTAATTTGTATTTTGAAAAAAGTGACATTAACCGTTTTTGCATAGCAATATGTTTTGACTTTGTGTAAAGCTATAAGTCAACCATGATGATATACGTTTTCAAAACTAATCGGGCATTCTTGTTTTTTGAAATGGTTGGAAACAATGGGCGCAACATGAGTTTTATTTCTAACTTTTGCACTTTGCTTTTTATGCTAGTTTTTTAAACTATAAAGTATGTCATGTGAATGTTATGTGAGGTCTATTATTTGTAAAGGAAAATATTAATATATGGGAAATAGATAGCAGATCTGATGGAATATGTCACGCAAAACCAAATGAGTTGGTAATTTTGTGAAAGCATGCAGGCTACGGAGATAAAATACAAAACCAAATATTATGTGTTGTTTGTTTAGTGTGTCCAGCTATCACTACTATTTCGAAAGTTTGTCTTTGTGGTACACTAGTTGTCAAAACTTGATCATCATGATGATAGGATTAAAAAAGGGTTACATTTTGGTACGGGAACTTACTGCATTGCATGGTTTTAAATTTTAAAATTTCGATTGATTGGTCTCGTTTAATAGTGTTATCGATAAGAAAAGAAGTTTACCACAGCAACGTGACCGTGTTCATTAATTTTTCGTTGTCTTGGTTTCCCAACAACCACTACCACCACCACCGCTGCTAATTTGTATCAACAAGCTATTCTACCATGTTTAAAATAAAAATAGATGAACATAAGAAGAGGAAGATAATATTAGAAATTTACCATGAAATATGCTGATCATCATCAGCATCATCACAAAAAAAATATGATCGCAATCATACAAGATAGACAACAAGACAAGATGAATTCGCTCACGGTTTTGAAGTGACGATTGCGATGGACCGAATCTGATTTTTTTTATGTTCTTATTTAAATTTTTTGAACTGATGAAAATCAAATCACTACAACAAACACCATGATTCGCGTATTAGTTGTCTATTTTTCTTGACAAGCAGTTAGCAATTTTTTGAGAGAGTGTACACATAGCTATGTCAAAACAAACCCTGTGGTCATAAATATATAATTCTCATCATAACAATTTGGTAAAAGCAAGAAAAATCAGCGGAAAGTTTTTCATACACGTCTCTCTTGTGTGTGTGTTCACTCAATCTTGACGTTTCGGAATTCAGTTAAATAAATAGAAAAAGAAGTCTTTTCAAAACAGTTATGAAGGCATATATGCATAATAGACAAGTGGTGGTGAGTGCGGAGACCACATCAAAATATTTCACTCTACATAAATCAAACTAAATGCTTTCAAATGGTTTCGTTTACACAAATACTTTGGAACGGTGATTTTTAAGCCAATTAAAAAATACAATTTCATAAAATTGTCACACAGACAGACTAACAATCGTTAATGTACCGATATAACTTATCATGCTAAAAAAAATATTAAACTAAAAATCTATCTGATCTGCTGACGGTACTCATTACTAATCATAAGTATTATGTGTGTATATTCCACTCTCCTTTGAAAAAAAATAACCTGTCATCTCTACAATAATAATGATCTTGTTGAATCCTCCTCTCTAAGAATTAAAATAACTATCATGCCCACTTCCTGCTTTTTTTATTCTGCATACATGGCCAAATCTGCAGACATACATGATACAGAGAGAGAGAGAGAGAAAAACCGCAATTTGCAGTATAATTCCGAATTCTACAACAACTTTTAACAAGTAACAAGTATTCAGTAAGCTTATGATGATAATCATCATCATCATCTCACATCACATCATCATCTGCTGTGCTGCAGAACTAGTTTCCTCAGTAGCAGCAGACACGTACATTGTCATAAAGTAAGTAACAATGAAGAAAAAATATGCAACAATAACTGAACTCTCCAAAAATTCTTACAAGAAGAAGATGCGTAATACCTGTAATATCCACAACAAAACAGCCAATCAATCCTCCTCCTTCAAAAAAATTGCAAAATGTGATAATATGCAAAAAAAAGTAACAGAATAAAATGTACATATTCTTCATGTTGTCTAACTGAAAGAAAAATGACTGATTTTTATGAGATGAATATATTTTTTGAACTGTCTTGTCTAACAAGCATGTCATAGGCAACTAGATGACTAGAAGAACGTGAAGAATACAATAACCCATAAAAAATATTTTGCATATCCCCAGATTATTATATCCAATCCAATCCAAGCCAAGCCACTATCCACCTCCTCATCATCATCATCATCATTATCATGTACAGCAAGAATATAATGTAAAAATTCTCAAATTGCAAATAAGCTCAGCTGTCAATATTTAACGTTTTACAATTTATTGTGCAAGTAGATATAACCAAGAGTCAGGTCCAATTCCAAATGTTTGACTTTTTACGCTAACTGTGCATTTTTCTGTGCAAATCATCATCATGCGATGCGATGCTAGTTCACTTTGCATGCATATTATAATACATCCATTGTCACAATTTCAATATATATTTTTTCAAGCTATGCAAATAAATGTAGAGATTTCTACTAATATGATATGTACTTGCTACACGCATCGCACAGTAACAATGCTCTCTCTCTCTCTAATTCTTTGAGTTGCTGCTGTAACATTGTACCAAAAAAAATCCTTTTAGAAAAATAAACGGCTTTTCTCAGATTGATAGAGAGAGACCTGCTATGCTTATCATTTGCATTGATCATGATTATTTTTTTCAATGACTTTTTTTGAAGAGATGAGATATATATGTGTAACATTAATAATACGCCTGCCCATAAAAAAAATGATTCTAGGAGAATGAATGACTTGACACTTAACAAAAAACCATATTAAGTCCTTCTTTAGTTTTGATTTTTTAAAATCATTAAATTAGTAAACATTCTTTTTTCCATGTCATTACCACTACAAAACTATGTAGTTGTTTTGTTAGTATGACTGGCTACTATACTATATAGGTACTTAACTTACTACATGAATTGAAAAGATTTAAAATTGTGTAAATACCTATTTAGGCAAGTGTTTTTTTCTTTCTTTGGAATGACGATGATGGATATACACTAAACGATGTCAAATCCTCAGCTTACCACCACTTGGTTGACACAGTGATCATGAATCCATAATCCATTCACAACAAATTATTATTGCATCACACTTGTTGGCGCACCACCACCAAAAAAATAAACATCCTTTAGTTAAACAAGTGTCAAGTCAGCGGTAGCAATAATACTAAATATAATGACGACTTTGTAATAACAATTCAAATTGTAACTTTTTTCACATGCCACTATCTAATCGCAGCAGCGTTGCCAAAAATAGCATACAAATCAACAAGACACACATATAAAAAAATATATTCAGCAGAAAAGACAAGGTAAAAGTTTTTATTCACTTGATTATTATAACGTGTGTATGCTGTGTGCGTTGCTGAACAGTTATGTTGTGAGTTGTCACTTAATTTTCTGTTTCACTTTTGTGCTCACTTTTTTAGAGAGAACAGAGCACAATGATAAACATAATGACGATGATGATAAGAAATAATAATAATGGTTTTATACTCCGTGCTTCATGGTCAACTCATTGTCATGGTAGCACCGTAAATATATATGCTCTCCTCTCCAAATGTAAAACTTCACACTATCCAAAATCCACAACGCTTTACAATAAACAGTTTAGTTTAAGTATTAATGTGTGCACAGTTTTATATTTCAATTTATATTTAACTTTAACTGAACACCCATTTCTTTAAAAGAAATATATATACTCTCTCGTCTCTTTACTTTCAACGAACAAAATTGGAATGCGCAAAGAAAAGCAAAAATCACATTTCTGCCTTCTCCTTCACACTAAATGTTATTATTATTCTGCTTTTGACTTGATTAAGTGATGATGATAAGAGTATATATTTTTTTGATGTTGTGGCATAGTGCTAAAAAGGCTTATGCATATTTTTTTACAGTTTGTCTATCGTAATAATAAATCGTTTTAATCCTTGTCGGCACAATTCATAATTTATAACCATGGCTACTCATGTCTCAGTACTCTGTGGAAATGGCATGGCATGACATTAGAAGAAAATAGAAAAGTCGCATCGAAGCACACACACACTCACACCATTTATGTAAGATGACCAATTTATTTGCTGGGTGCTCAATCCAATTAAATTCACAGAATATCACATCCCAAGCTGAAATATTTTTTTTGTCTGTAGTTTTTTTTATGATTTCATTGGTTAGGCACGTTTGGCGTTGAAATGTAATGTGCACTAATGAGAAACGCACGACATAGAAAAATGTATGAGGTTCAAAAGATCTCCGTGATACTCTGATAAAAAAATATGATATTTTAAAGTGAATCTTTTTTAATGAAATCAATTAACCTATGTGTCAAAATTTACTGATGTTATATTGAAGTGTATGTCTTGACACGACACATGGCTTTATTATGTCATATTTTCAGTGGAGGATTTAATAAGTTTGCGCAATATTTAGCAACACTTTTTATCCTATTCATATGGAAGTTATCTCTACTTTGTTCACGATGTGGGGAAGAGATGGTGATGATGATGATGATTCACTCAGAAAAAAAACCAAGTATGTGTGATGATTTGATCTGATCACACAGTTCACCAGAGTTAGGCCAAAGTTTTTTTATAGCTTTATTGACAAGTCAATAATACCAGAAAATATTTTCTATGAGAAGCCATAAAAGAACCGACGATGCGATGATGTACAAATGTTAAAAAATTGTTTTGGTTCTTTAACTTAATAAAAAAAACTGAAACACACTACTGCTTGTCCCTTTCAGTCACTAGAGAAATATTTCACAAATATTTTTTTTACTTTACTAAAGTTTGTATACACACATAGTATCCCAAACACCTATATAATATTTTGTTACACTTTACCAACTTGAACAATAAATGAACAAACGAAACGATAAAGTTTTCAATCACGGCTTCGGCACACTTTTTTTCCTACTTGGGTTTTTTTGCTCTACGTGAGTCGTGGTAAGATTATAAGTTCATCTATCAAATGTCAGTCACAACATGAAAATTTTACACAGCCCTCGAAAAAAACTGATACACATTTGTTTTTTTTGACTTCACTAGGAAGCAGAATGGAAAAAAGAGAAAAATCATGAAAAAAAATATATTCACTCTTGTTGCGTGTGAGGTGAGGTTCGTCCACAAGGGATGATCTCTCAATGTGGAATGAGCTTTAGATGGTTAAAGAAAGGCCACCTTAAACATAGTCAAGTCCGCTGCCGCGTAAGTATACAATTTCGCTTGCTTGCTCGCACATAATATTTTTCATGAGAATGAGAAGAGAGATAACACTATTTGTTGAGGGAAGGTAGGACAGGACAATTTTGTTTTGTACGTATAAAAAAATATGCGTGTGTGCTAAGATAAAGTTAAAATATAAGTGTGTAAAATAGCTATCTATAAGCCAACGAAAATCTGTATGTTCAAAAGCTTTAACTTTGTAGAAGATTAAATGTGGATTGGATTGGTCTGCTTATTTGATGGTGAGTGTGTCTGCACTCTGTAAGTAAGGTATACACAAAGACAAAATGCAAAGCATACCTGCAACAAGATATGTTGATGATCATCATCACCATGATCATATTTTAGGATACTCAACCAGGTTTTTGTAAAGAAATTCAAGTGTGAGCAACAAGTTGCTGTTCTGTCTGTGTGAGCTCAGCTTTGTGCCATGGCAAAGTGTGTGCTCTCTGCTGTGGCTTTGTTGTAAAAATTCTAAATCTTATTTTTCATGTGGTCATGTATACATTGTATTAAAACATATCTAAATCATATATGCCGACCGACGAGTGTAAAAAAACGCATACGTGTGTGTGTAAACCATGTACCCACATAAGATATTACTTTATATACACATGTAGAATTTTGTAGAATTGCTTTCCTTCTTATTACTATCTTTGTAAAAAAAATATTTGGTATAGATCATCTTTTTTTTCATAATAGCAAATCATTGACAGGAACTGATTGTGAGTTAGAGGTCGGTAGTCGGTATAGTTTATTTGATCAAATGTAAGTTATTTTTTTGTGCAATGACTTCATCTCTACAATTGTTTTATATAAAAACAAATATAATATTTTTATATGAATGTATCTTTGTTATTGTTACTATTATGTGTTCATTATCTTAGTTTTAAAACTAAAGCTAGTAAAAAAAGGTACTTTAATTACACAAGACAACTGCTACACATTTAATAATGAACTTTTGTTAAAACCAGATTATGCTTCTTGTACATAAAATATTTAAGCGGCTGTTGGTTACGTTACAAGTCTTTTGAGTTTTGTGCGTACATCGTTTTTTGCATCATTAACACGCAACGCAAAAAAAATAATGGTCATTCACACTCGTGCTTTACTGCCCATGATGAGATGGTGTGGCTATTGCTATTATGATAACTTGAGTATCTATAGTAGCTTCATATATTATGGGAGCATGTTTCTATCAGAAAGTTGTACATAAATAATAATATGTGCAACTTTGCGGAGGAGCTACTAAAAATAAGGAACAAGTAGGTACACACATGCATCAAAGGATTGGCAAGACAATTGCTTTAGATTTTTGTGCAATCGACCGACATTTTTGTTAGTACATTTTTACTCCTTTTTGACTTTCCATTTATCTTGCAAAAATTCTATTATTTTTTTATTTATCAAAAATGGGTACTTAATTAAAGCTTTCCACTCATTTTTTTAAAAATAAAAATTGCTTTTATAAAATCTTTTAAAATTTCCCTTAACATTTTGAAGAAATTACTTGCTACACATTTTTTTTGAGTTGATGTAGCACACATAATTTTTAAAAAAACAGTGCAATGTAATTTATAAAGGAGAACATATAATTTAAACGTGAATAGCTCTCCAAAAAAAGTAACATTAGACGACTTGCAATTTTAAGCCCATTATCCATGTACGACAAGAAAAATAATAACCATGTATTTTGTTTTGCACAACGATTCCATTCATGTAATCTATATTCCTATTATCATCTTGTCTTTTTCTTGGTCTAAAAAGACGTAACAATTGAATTGTAGAAGAGAGATGAGAGCAAAAACCACACACTAGATAAAAAAATAAAACCATTTACGAGACGATAATATTTCTAGTTTCATGAGATCCATGCAAGCTGGTTCTCAGACAAAAAAAAAGAAGAGTTTTCTTCTGTTTTCCTAAAAAGCAAGCTGTCTTAAGAAAAGACGGCGGTGGCGATTATGTCATATCAATTCAGAGTGTGCCCGTGAATAAAAAATAATGTCGTTTCTTGCTACAAAGTTGATGTACGCTTCCTTTTTCCTTTGATCTTGTGTTGCCATTTGCTAAAAAGACCAAATATACAACAATGTAACTTTTCGCTTTATTGATGTTGACGGTGGTGGTGGCGTCAAAAAATGGAAAACCACGTACCTAGTAAATAAATCTATTATGTATGTTACATGTACACAATACACTCATTTATCATTCCAATGCACATTTGTGCTTGTAATTATTACAATGTCGCTATAGTCTCGGAGAGTTCATCACACCAAAAGCAAAAAAAACTTCACTCACAACAGCTTATAATTCTGTTGCCTGTGCACTTTGCCATTGCATTTAATCATCATTGATTCTGCTTTTGAACGTCCAATGGCGAATGGTGATGGTGGTGGTGTGGTGATTATTATTATGACATGAGTATCAGGAGGATGACAAAATGTAATATGCATTTTTTACAACATAGATTATCTGAGTGGCCGTAAGCATTTTGTTAATTTTGTGACTTGATTGCGATTGTCCAAAAGATAAAAATCAAGGTAGTAGTAAAGGTAAGTAGTTGGATGATGTGTGGTGACGGCGACGGTGGTAGTAGCCCAGGGTAAGCAAGTGCAAGTTGGTGGACATGGACATGGACAGGACACTCACAAAGTTTACTATGATTTGTGGTGGCTCTGTACTCTGAACATAAGAAAGAATTTTTTTGAGTGCTGAACTCTTGTCTTGTGTATATGGCAAGTATACAAAGATCCTTCGTTTTGACAGTCGCAAGCAAAAAAAAACGTAATGATAATCGTCATTTTGAAGTAGTAGCAGTATTATGATTATTACTATTATTATGACTGGTTGATATATGTAATTTTTACGTGTTGACAAAAATAATAGGTGGTGGTGGGCATAAAATATCATTCATGAAAAGAACACAACTGATGAGAGACCTTTTGCATGTAACGCAAAATAATAATAACGGCCATTACAATTTGTACAATTTTTATGTAATGGAATACAGGTCGTTTTAATTCCGAGAGAAGAACGTAAGAGTTTAAAAGGAGGCGCAGGAGAGACGATTAGAAACGATTTTTAGTCAAGTTTTTTGAGAGTGTGTGCTGACTGACTGGCACGGGTATTAATTTGTCTATTTTTCATTTGTTGTCGCATCATTTTCACTTCATCCATATCCATACGTTTTATGTATTATGGGTATTTTATGTGGGAAGCTAAAATGTACAAAAGGCAATAAGACATAGTGTCACTTTGGTTCTCTCAGTGGTTGTTCATTTATGGAAATGGTGATCATGTCATGAAACCATTTTGTTTGGGTTTTAAATATCGTGTGGGGTATCAGAAAGAAAAAAGTAATGACGGGAGAATGACAAGCAATTGTATCCATGTAACATGCTGTCAGCAATCAAATTCAGGGGAAAATGCATTTCAGAAGAGGAAAAAAGGTTGAAATGTCCCCGTGTGTTTGGATATCGTCTGCGCAGTGCTACTCTTCTTGTTCATATGTCAATGACACGGACGTGGACACGACAATAAATAAAATCACAGTCAAGTCAAGTCAACCACCGCTGCACGCTTCTTCCTTGAAAAATAATATTAAAAAATCCTTTTTCATGATGAAGATTTTTTTCGGAATTAGAAACAAATTATAGGGTAAATTGCAATTGCTCAAAAATTAAAGCGGATCTTTTTTTCTTGTTTCAGAAAAAATGTCTCTTGGTCTCTGGTATTGTCTTAAAGTTTAAAAAAATAACAAGCAACGGTATTTTTTGAAAGAAAAAAATGTCATATACCGATTATGCAGTAAAGGAATACATAGAAAGAGAATGGGTGCAAATTATATAAGAGAAAACATATATATGCTATACTGTGTGACTTAATAACTAGTGGTGATGATGATGATGATGAGTCGACGGTGTGGTCTTCTTGATTAGAGACGGGAATGACCACAACAAAACTTGATTCTCATCTTTTAACAGTATCAAAGCACAAACCAAGAAAAATGGCATGTTTATGCGTAAAAATTGTAAACCACAATATAATGGTATACCACGATAAAACGTACAATGTATTCAAAAAATGTTCATCTTGTTCGGGGAAAAAAAGTGTTTGAAATTTGTCGTATCCACAACCAAAACAAAGTAGTGTAATAGCAGTGGTCACAACAAACCATTTATTTATTCGTTTTACCAAAGACATGAAGAGATGATGATGAGGATGAATCTCCGTGAGAAAAATGAAAATTTATAGGTTGTTTTTTGTCTGTTCTGTTATGTAATCACCACCACCATCATTGATCCATAATTTAACATTCAAAATTTAGTACTCTTCAAAATGATGAGAGAGGATCCTTCAACTAAAACAGTTACAATTACATGGTACATTAATATATCTATTTACGGACTTGGGTAGACTATATCCAGAAATGGAATGGAAGAAATATAAAACTGAAAATTATATAATTTTTGAGTTGACTTGTTCGGTTTTGGCCTTGGGATCGAGGGAGGAAAAGGTTATATTTTTTTGGAGGAAGAGGAACGAAGAAGAAGTTAAGGAAAGGAAGCGTAACAATTTTGTGTAAAAAAAAGGCAAGATCATTTGAAGGGAGATATACTTAGCATTTATTTTATAAAACAAAACTTGCTTGTTTTAGACAATAAGCTCATAAACGTCCGCTTTTTTACGCATCATCACTTGAAAAGAGATGCAGATTTAGAAGAGTAGATATAACCATTATTATCCTTGTCCAAAAGGAGATGGAAAATGGAAGGTAACTTTTTAAAGCTATTATCTATCTGTCTACTTTGTTGAGCACAGAGTTGAGAGAAGAGAAGAGTCGAGTGAAGAAGAGAAAGAATTTTTTTTAAATACGTTATCCAGACGTGAATAAAAGGGATGATTTTTAAAGGTACTTCTTGTAAATATAAAAAATGAGTGTTCAGTGAAGGACACGCATAAAGCTAGTGTACAAGAAAGAGTAGACGCAGGCCTCTTAAAGTCCTTCAGATTTTCAGTTTTTTTGCCCTGTTTTTTATCTTCATCACAAGTCGTCTTGGAGTTAAGAAAGGGCATTATACCTTACTCGTCTGTCGTCGTAAGTGCCAGGCCAGTGCATCAAGTATTAGCAACGAACTCAGAGGTCAACTAAACTTTTTTGCCTAGGGCTTGCTTAACTAATGAATCCTCGGAAACTCGACCCAACATAAAAAAGCCACAGGCTCACTTTTTAAAGATTTTTCAAACCAAGTGCATCTTCTTCGTCTTCTGAGTATACATATGTATTATGTCTGGGTGTAAAGTAGTAAAAAAACAGAGTTTTGAAACAGTCTCAATCTTCTCCCGTAGTCGTCCATCTGAGTGAACCGAAGAAGAAAAGTAACTGCTTCACAATTATTATTATTACGAGAAAGACGAAGAACGAGTGTACTGACTAGTAAGCAATAAGTATGCATAAAAAATATATATCGCTGCAGAAGAAGAAAAGGTTGTAAAATATATTATGTTTATGTATAATGTATGCATGAACATAAAATGAGCAACAACAGATAAATTTGAAGTTTAAAAAAATGCCCTTTCTTCTCTTTCGTTTTAATATTGAATTTGAAATAAGAAAAAAAAGAGGAAGGGTATAAGGCTGGAGGACCCAAAACAAAATAAAAAACTGGCTTCAGCTTCAGCGCGGAGCTCAGGAGGAGTATATTAAGTGCATTTAAATTTTTCAACCCTCCAGGCATACAGCAGTCTTGTGTTAAAAGTGTAAAAAACTATATATTACGATAAGACGATGATGGGATTTACACACATGAAACGCAAGCAAGGCTGGTCGTTGGTCTTGGGACTGGTTGGCGTTTAAAAAACTAATCGAGTAGATCGCCTGACAATGGCTTGACAAGAGCATCCCTCTATGAAGCCAGGTGAGCAACATGAAAACGAACAGGTAAACCCTTAACAATGAGCATTTGTGATGCAGCAGTCAGACGACAGAGTGAGTGTGCACACAAATCACAATCACTGCGACTTGTATATGAGCGTCCTTTTTGCAAAATGCATACATTTTAACAAAAATTGAAATATGATTGTAAGCTAAACTTACTTGAGTTGTTTTATGCGGTGAGTTTTAGAAGAAGAAAATATTTTAGAAAAAATACAATTCTTACCCATTAGCTATTGTGTACATGGCCCTTGCCGTGGAATCTCCAACTTTAGTCTGAAGTTTGGCCAAATTTGTATTCCTTTCCGAGGGCACCTCAGAAATACTCCTGCGAAGTTTCCTGCTACCACCAGACGAAGATGGCGTGTTGTGAATTTTTGTTCGATCATCATTGATAGATGACACGTTAATCTCTTCGTAAAGAGAAGTGTTCAATAGTCTGCTTGACCTTCCAGTTTCCTGACCCTGTCCCCCTGGATTCCTGTTTCCACTACTTCCACCACTTTGCTGGCCCTGTTTATCCCCTGCCATCATCATCCTAGACCCAAGGATAGAGTCGACAGAAGGAGATTTAGGCAGCTGGGCTGGTATGTTGGAGTAGTCGGAACAATGACTACTGGTTTCATAGCCAGAGTCCTTGTTGTACTTGTTTCTAATGATTTGGCACGGTGTATTACGATCCTTTCCAGAGATTTTCATGTTGGCAGCTGCAGCAGCGTTTAAACTTTCAGAAGAGGATCCAGTTTTTGCGTTTTTGCTACCTATTGATTCTGCCCCTGCTTGTGGGTTATTATTGGAGTTGTCATTTTGTTGGTGACTTGTTTGACTTTCACCACCTTTTTGAACAGGTACCGTAGTAGTATTGGAATTTGATTGACTGGTTGAGGATTTCGAGTTCCCCAATTTATTTTTCATTTGCTGCTCCTTGTTTTGCTTCTCCTCCAGAATTACTTCCAAATTCTCATAGATCGTTTCACAAGATTGGAGATTTTGGGAACGTGAGGAGAGAGCAGTGGAGGAGGAGGAGGAGGCGCTTGGATTGGAAGAAGAGTCTACTGATTTGGACCCTTCCACTTTTTGTTGATGATGTTGTAAATTTCTATTAACATCACTACAACCACCACCGGAAGTAGGAGACAAGTTATTACTCTGCTGCTGATGTTTACTTTGATGGTCAAATAGTAACTGTTGCTTAGCAAGATTTGCTTGATTCTGCTGAGAACTCTGAAACTGGTGATGATGATTAAGGTAAATACTGTACCCAGATTTATTTCTGCTGCTACTATTATTACAAACGAAACTCTGAGCTCTGGAATGTTTTACTTTGACTGGTGCCGGTGCCGATGATCCAGTGCTTGTTGATGTGCCACCAGCACCACCACTTGTGCCGCCACCACCGCCGTTATCACTCGACGTGTTTTGCGTAACAACTAAAAGTCTTTTCTCATTAAAACTTTGACTTCTCTCAGGTAGCTTTCCAGAGGCAGTTGTTCCTCTAGAACTGGAACCAGAGGGTCCTCCGCCTGCCCCCGGATGTAAACTGTGACTCTGATCAATATCCAATTCTTTTAAAGCAATCACATTTATAGGATGCTTATCATCCGCAGCCAGTACAGAGGAGGAACTTGTCGTGCCCAGTTTACCGCCGCCACTGTGATTTCTCAAACTTCGAAGAAATTTCGTAGCACTGCTTGCCAAACGAGCAGATTCTCTCCTTTCTACTTTTACCTTTCCCGTTCCCGAGGAACTCAGAGTTGACGTACTTTCTCCAGAACTACTTGCTCCTAATGATCCCAAAGTTGCTGACTTTCCATTAAGAGTCACCACATTAGTATCAGTGGAACAGGAAGGATCCAGGTTCACTTGGACATCGGAATCTAGATGATGTGAGATACTGGCTTCTTTTGAAGAATGGTCTTTGAGGGAAGCTGAGCTTCCTTTGTTCCGTTCAATGTCCCCTTCGCCCCTGAAAATAAAACAAAGTAATAAATTTGTTAAGCAAAAGTCATAAATACATATTTTAAATTAGGCTAAAACTGTCATTTTCATTCCACTTTCATTATAATAATATATATTTCTCTGTTAAGTTGGTCGTAAAACACTGTAAGCTACGCTATACTTATTATTCATAGTAGTTTTAACTCTCTTTGATTCAGAATTAAAGGACCTACTGGATACAAGGTTGTGTTGTTGCGGTGTCACAAGTCGCATGTTAACCAATTTTACAACGCGTTTTCGATGACGTTATCATCCTTCCTTGACACACATACTTTTCTTATCTTCACTCATTTTTTTATTTGAATTCACCGTAACAATGCACTTAACTGTCAACAAATTATACACTGCATATAGCATATGCACACAAATCTCAGTTTGTTTGTTTAAAAATTTGTTGCCCATTTAACTTGACATGATATTGTATATAAAAGTATATGCCTAGCCAGCCGTCACATCAAAAAAAATTATTGCAAGAAAAAAAAACCTCTTTTGAGCAATTTATGTTACTATCCTTTGACTTTATTACAATATAAAAAATGTAGTTGATCGTTAAACAATTGATGTATGCGTGTGTCTTGTGTGTTTTAAGGTGTTCACTCTTTGATTTTGATTGTTTGTTAAAAAATTCAGCTCAATGAGGCGCACTCCACTTTGTTCCCCACTTTACTGTACGCCTGTTCATCATCTTTCTCGCTCTGAGCAGCAAAAGTATTTATTTGATTGTTGATCTGATCATACCAAATTCAACTAACTGCATATTATTCTCTGATTGTATTGCATGCAAAGTAAACAATGATCTACATCATACCATCATCATCCTGAAAGGAAACCTTATCGTCAATAATTTACTCTACTTACGCTGCTCTCTGCCTGCACGTTACATTATTGGCTATCATGAAAAGTGCATATGCAATTGTTTTTGTTATTTTACCTATCAATCTCTCATTCCTTCATTGTTACAGCATTGTTGGTGGTGCTGATAATATATAATATGTGTACATGCTCACTACTCTCTTCCCCCATTTTGTTTTTTCACGCACAATTTTTGTGCACATTTTTTAATTCGTTTAACCTTTTTTCCTTATTTATGATATCTATTAAGGAAATATTTTATTTATGAATGAATGTAATTATAAATACTTCACATCCATCATAAAAATAATATGTGAATTTATTGTTATTACTTTGCTTCTGTTGCTTGCTTGCCATTATTTTTGCTATATGTAATATTGTTGACTACGTCAATCATAAAAAAATATATATAAATCTGGTAAAGTTTAAAAAAAGTTCTTTCGAGCGAAGAGCGAGAGAGACTACACCAAACAACCAACCATCTTTCATTCATTCATGATAAAAAAATTCATTGTTTGACTTTTCAGCTTACAAGATTAAAGTAGACATTTATCATGCCTTTTTCAGTAAGCAAGTTTTAAAGCAAAATATATGTAAAGCACCAATGATATGTTATGATGAGATGATATCTTATCTTATTTTAGTCAGTTTGAGAAGTTTACCTACTCATATCGCAGTAATTCAATTCACAAGAAGACAAGACATGACTTGACTTGAGTAGCACCAACAATTCACCATATTTCACAACAATCCCATTATTGACTTGACTGTATGGTATATTAAAAAAAGAGAATAATTTTTTTTTGGGTAAATCTTTTTCAATGCATCATCGTTTGCAAAAATTAGTATTATGAAACATTATTTTTTTGTATAGCAAGCATGTGTGTAGCAAAGACAGTTTCGTATGCGTTTTTTGGGTGATCTGAAGAAAAAAATATGCTATTGTGTTTTATTATTATTTAGATTGTGTTTGTGTGGGCTTATGGCGGATATAGATAAAAAAAAGGAGTTTATATCTATTTTGTATATCAGCCAGAGACAATGGGGCATATTACCATGCCATATCACTTATATGCCACCAACATCTTAGCATAGTGTAAAAAAAGGTGCTATTATTGGTGTTTTATAACATGTTAATTAGTTGCTATCACTTTAAATAATATGATTTTATTAGCTTTTGTAATTTTCGTAGTAAACCATTGTTATTTTGATTGTAAGCAAGAAAAAATTATATACCAAAATACCAGTATGATGTAAGATGGAGTATTATTTTTAAAAAAATAATTATCAAAAAAAGTAAACCAGCTATAAGAAATGTTGAATAAAATAGTAGAAAATAAACTTTGCTCAAAAAATCAAGTGGATAATATACTCAAAGTTATATTGTAGTAGTTAGGTAATTTATTTTTAAAACGTTGGATTCAAAGAACAATGACTGCTAGCTATGCAATATACTTTATAATAAATTTAATGGCTGTGTTTAAAACTTCACTTTTCAAAGGGCTAATAATTATTATAGGTGATATATGATGACGATGATAACGCAACAATCTCTGTTTTTCATAAACGCATAATATAGTATGTAATTGTACATGTCCATGATTTAGTTTGTTGCATGATCTTGTTGGTAGTTGTGAAAAATTGAATATCATATCATTGAGTTTTCAAGTAATTTATGGTGGCGACAATGCAATGGCAAATAGACAATGATGGGAACTGCGAAATTTGACATGATAATTTCATAGTTAATTTATTGTGTGCAAACTCTACTATGACTCCTGATTTTATTTTGAATGGGAGGACTTTTGAAATAATTCCCGAATTTGTTTTTAGTCGCTTGTCTATAATTATAGTCCAATTATCCATTGTTTCGAAAAAATCCTTGAATTTTAGCTACCCATTATTTGTTTAAAATACTGCAATTTTTATTGGCAGTTTTCGTGAAAATAATAACAATAAGAGGAGAATGCGAAAAAAACGGGAAAAGGAGAAGTGTTGTAAGCGTTAATTAAAACTTTAAGGATACAACAATCAAATTTAATTATTTACCGGATAATTAGTAGTGTAGTATTTTCTCTGTAAAATAATCACTCGCTGGCACGAAAAACTGAAACACGAGTTTCAATTTGTCAAAAAGTCTGAAAAACCTCTCGTAAAAACTTTTGCACCGTTTATTTCACTTTTTTCAGAGTATGTTTTAGTTTTTGTTGAGATTTGCAGATAATTATAAATGTCATAAATTATACTAGAACCACTGACAAAGTGAAGTTTATAGACACGTGGTTACCAGACACAGACGTGTACATGCATTCCCTTTCCTTGCACAAAAAAATGGTCTTTCATTGTCAGTAGAAGAAAATCGGTAGTTGCTATCATTTTTGCACATCACGCCATACCAAATATGTAGACAAAACCTAACGAGCTTTTATCAAAGTTATTCGTACAAGGAATCCAACAATCGACAAACCGAATTTTATGGTTATTCCCTGAATTTTATCTCATAGTTGGATGTGAATGTGTAGCAGTTTGATAGCTACTTGTCATACATGTATGTACATATCTACCTTTCTTAAAGGAGGGAAATCAATCACTGGCCCACTGCACTCATGTTACTTCTTGTCATTTTAATGCATATCATGTTTGTGAATGAACCACATTTTATTATCTACTGTCACAATTTGTAGTTCCAAATCTATTCACTAAAACTAGAATAATTAAAGCAAAGTAATACACCGAAATTAAGGCAGAAAATTTCTTTGAGAAATTTTATGATCCGTGTCCGGGATCACGTTTCCACTACCTCATTTCAACACACATAATAAAATGCATAGAAACAATTCATTATGAACTTGAACCAATTATACTTAATTATACAATAAGTTGTTACCATCTTTTAGTCAACACACCACTTAAAAATAAATCAATGAAAATAAAACACACCTGTCACTCAATTAGAGATTGATTTAAACACAATTTTTTTACAATTTTTTTTTTAGCATTGCTGCTTTCACTGCATTTAACTGCGAGAAAGGTTGTTTGTGTTGCTGCACCCATATGCCACGCAAACACATTGTTACGTCATTGTTATCAATAATACATAGAATACACACCACTTTTTCAGAAGAAGTCAAACCATTTTTTCTTGTGAAACCATTCGTCTACTCAGCCAAGACGAACCCGAGAAGAAGACTAAAAAACCTTATCTTTCTGACTGTCTCTCTCTCTCTCTTTCTATCACTATCTATCTTTTTATAATAATCTGTCTGATGAACTGAACAAGTGAACTGAGCGAAATGACTGCAGAATCTCCGTGTACACTCCGATATGCAATGATGATGCTCCGTACGACCATAGTCCGTCCGAAAGAACGCCACAACAACAACCAAACCAACCATCGACCATCAACATCTCTCATCGCATCGCACACCGTTTGCACTTGCTTCACTCTCTTTTAGCATTGCAAACTCTTGCAATCTTTATACAATATACAATTATTATACTTATAAGATATTATTTTTTCCGCAATAAGATTAGGAGCAATGAATAACAGCACTAAATACTCTCTAATGTATTTAAGTAATGTACCATTTACACACACCAAACACCACCAAAAGGACCACTTGTCAGCACAATCTCAGCAGCAGTGCGATATGTTGTGGAGCACGTAGTTGCATATAATATTTGCTGATAATATTGCCATATTAAAATTGCATGGTTTCGTTCCGTATATAGTAAACGCATCATCACATATCACATAGCTGCAATGCAACAATTTAAAAAGTTGAAAGAAGGATTCTAATTCTGATTCCCTTCTTAAAATTATTAATATGATGACATGGCTGACTTTGACTCGGTTGCTGTTATTATTGTTCAAAAAATGTTTTTTGCATGATGACTGACTGATAGAAAAAAACTCTTCTTCTTCTCCTCTTGTTTCTAGTCTACTCTGTTTCAACCCATTCATAAGGTGATGATAATGATGATAAATAGTAAAAATCCTCTACAGACAACACTACACACTTTTGTATGGGATTTTTGTGTGGTGGACTTGGTGGTGTGTCTAATGCTAATAAATAAGTGGGTTCAATGTAGGTTTTTTCCTCTTTATTCTTCTTCAAAGTTTAATAATAAGTCGAATAAACAAAATAAGTAAATAGGATGATACACAGTATGCAAGATGCAATGTGTGCAGTAAAGTTTATGAGTGCATCAAATTGATGTGTGGTGGTGGTCGGTTGGTCGGTGGTGGTGGTGTTGAATTTTTTTGGGAGTTGAGCAGGGTTGAGTAGGTTTACCATACATAACAATTCATTTGTTCGCAAATACGTATAATATTTTTTTTAGTTTAATGGGATATTAACTAAAATATATAATGATGATAATAAAAATATATGTGCTAACTAACTTTGCAAGCTTTTAGATACTTAGAGAGTTAGAGTTTTTCTTACTTCATATTTTTTGGGAGAAGTGCACACCTTACAAAAAAGGATTTTTTTTTCACTCTATCATATCATCATCCCTCTCTGCCTCCCTGTTGCACTAACTTCTGCATCACTGCATATTAAATATTGTGTACGCTTAAAAATTACTAAAAGATTATCTTAAAGGCGCTTGAATAGTAATTTAGCCCTCCATTCTCTACACGCCGTGGCATGATGGTAAATATGGCATGGCATACATTACAGATATGAGGTATATAATATGTAAATAAAATCTGTACATCTTTTTAATGCACATGCAAAATCCTCCTTAGTGCAAAACTTGAGTACTGGGCTCTCTTCTTCTTCTTCTGGCGTGTGGGTATCATCGGGAATAAATGGTTTGATTTTCTATGTACTTGTGTTTAGGTTTAAGCAGATACATATTTTTTAGCAGAATCACTAACATCTCATCAGTGCAGTGGTTTTTCAATCGTATGGTTCACCCTACTTAAACAGGCAATCACATTATATTAATCTTCGAATAAGTAAACAGGTAAGTAAGAGAGGCTTCATCATAATGATCATCATCGTCATCATCATCATCATCATCACCACGCACGATCATCTCCGCAAGTCAAATCAAGTCAAGTCAAATAAGCAAAAGGTGGTGGTTGCTTAATACACAGACTCACACAAACAACGGCGAAACTTTTTTTTGTTGGTTGTTCCTAAAGAAATTCACAGTATCGCTTTTATACATACTATTCACTACCTTGATGCTTTCTCAACAATGGAAGCAAGCACATAATGGAAGTGGTGGTGGTGGCGATTCTTTGGCTTTTCACCAAAAAGTAAATCTGTCTGTAGAATAATGTGTGTAACATGTACAGACAATCATGCATGCAAACGCACAACCAGACAAACATGAGAGAATACCTGTTAACATACTATGTCATTTTTTTACAAACAGGGCAGGAGGATCTCAGAAGAAGCAAAGCAAGCTTATCTGAAAAGTTGACCAGCGGGGAATTCGCTAGACTAGAATATAAAATGATTGGGGAATGGAGAAGAAGAAAAAAGTTGATTGAAGTTGTTTTGGAAGATTCTTTGGAATTTTTTGTATGAGGTGAGGTGACATGACAAGACAACCTTAATGGTTTGCTTTCAATAGAAATAAAAGTTGCGAAAAATATAAGCAAGCTAGCTACAGTAGCAGCTCTACCTTGTATACTGTTTATTCTTTTTTTGACAGACAACTCATGATTCACATCTTGCAAAATTCAAAGTATTGATATTATAAAGTTTACAAAATGCGGATAAATTGATAAAAGAAGACTCACGCTTTTTAGCGTAAAGATAAAAAGATGGCATGGTATGGCATATCTACGAATCAAAGTTAGTATTTAAGTACGCTGATAGGTCAAAACATTTCAAGAGTTTCATAAGCAAATATTTTTTTCTTAAAAAAAAAATTCCGTTGATAAGACAAGATACGAGATGAAATGAAGAATAAAAACTTAATAAATATTCAAGCCGCAAGGCGGCAAGCTAGTGAAGAGTGAACAAGAAGTAGAAAAAGTCATACATGCATGCTGCTTTTGTGTAAAATAATTGTGGCAGCTTTTTTCTCTCTAAATCTTTACGAAATAAAAAGGAGCACAGAAAAGAGACAGAGATTGAACGCACATTTTTACTACCTAACCAGTGCAAAGAGGACTCTGAAGCATCACGGCATCTTTTTGGTCAGCCATCAAAGGAGCCTGGCAGGAGGACGAAAGAGGAGAACTGAGAAGAACAAAACATGATCCATCCCTATTTGCTCGTGCTGATGATTTGATTGAGATTGAGGCTATAATATGAACATGTACCGGTCCAACACAACACCACAGAAGATCAAGTCAAGTTAGCCAACAGAGATGATTATGATGATGAGGATGACGTTGAGGATACTGATGCTGCTGATGTTGCAGTATTGGTGCATGCTCTCGTATATGAGTGTATATAATATGTGCATGTGTGACTTGACTAGTTATGATTCAAAATACAAAAGAAAAAAATTATGTTCCTTTACAAATTTGGTTTGGTGTGTGCTAAAAAGTAGGAACTGCAAACCACATAGGGGCTCTGTCGGAGCACCTGTGGCTGTTATTCTGCGGCGGCCACCTACATCCATCATCATATCAGGCAGAGAGGCACAGAGGCATTCTCGCAAATAGAGAGAGATGGACCGACCGACTAAAAAAGACTAACTTCATTTTGTACTCGTTTGTTTTTCTTTTTTTTCCTCTCCTACTTGGATGGATGCATCTTTGTTTTATGCATTTTCATCTTCACGATTACGAATTACGATTATCAACAAAAACTACATAGGCACATAGCATGAAATACTGATTTATTCTTGTGATTATTATTATATAATTTAGCATAATAATAAGAGGTGCCAAAACACCTACGTTTCTTCATCTCTCTCTCACTGACCAGTGCAGTTGAACATCTATCAGAGCTGTTAGAAATACGCCATTAAACGCTTCTTCTTCTGATTTTTACGATGTGTTCGTTCATACCATTTTGTTGTTAGATACTCAAAAACAATTATTCATTAGAAAATGGACACACGTAAAAATATATGTTCGCTTGTACAATTTTTCTAATGATTGTTAACAGGGTAGAATGTCCTCATCATCATCCAATCCACCACACCACATCACAAAATGGCAAAAGCTTATGATAATGTGCATCCAACTCAACTCTCTGCAAATCAGCGAAGAAGATTATAAATTTTTTAATCGTCTCTTGCCGGATTTTTTACTGCTAGATATGTACGTGTGCTGACAAAAGTAAATTTGCTAAGCTGTACTTAGGTATTTACCTGAGCAAAAATTTAATCGCTCCGTTTGAAGAAGAAGGAAATGCGGAAGCATTATATATTTTCACTCTATTGCCATTGCATTTTTGTACACTGCCCACAAACAAGCTAATGTCCGATGAGCAAAAAAAACGGACTTATGGTTTGGTTTTGGACATTGGACAGTTTTTTTTCTTCAGTGCTGTACTGTTTTTACAAGTAGATAATGTACAGTTTTTCTTTTTATGTTTGTAAGCATGTTCGTGTGGGTGAGTTCTATGCACTCATTATTCACTCGGCCATTTAAACTGAGACAGGTCTAATCTATTTATGGTAAAATGATGACATAATAACACATCTCATTTTAAACGGGGCGTCATCTCTACATTTTACAACACCAACGTTAACATATAACAAGACTCTTATTTTGCTTGGGATGAGGATGATGATGATGGTGATAATAATAAATAAAAAGACAATAAGATGTGTCTTGTACTTTTTTTTTTTGGCGTGTGTGTGTGTTTGTGTAAATGACTTTATTAAAACACACCTAATCAAATCATTGTGATGTGATGATGAGTAGAGAAGGAACAAGTTTAATTAATTCTACATCATCATCATCATTATCATCTTCCACTGATTACTACATCGTCACCATTATCATCATAATAATTACTTGGTGTATGCATTTTATTTGTAAATGGGTATTTTGTCCTGAGATAAATATTTTTTTATTGTTGTCTCATCTCTTGGTTAATAACTGATAATTCTTGTCTATGCTAGCAAACTAATCTAGATCAAAGCATTCTTTTCACCAATACAAAATAAAATTGGCAATAAAAAGTTAGTGAAGGAGCGAAGATAGTCGTATAATGTGTGCGTTTGCAACACAAGCATAAAAAAATTTAAACAATTAGTGGTAAATGATGCTCATTACATAGGAACCAAATCGTAAAAAAGGAGATAAATAGGATGAACTATCACTCAACAAATAGTAAACACACAATTGATCATCTCGAGGAGACAAGTAGAAAAAAAAGAAAACAGCCATAAAAACACGGACGAAAGATGTTATGTTTAAGCCATAATAGGATATATAATGAGGTCGCAGAGAGTAGAGACATGTCAACAACATCGACATATTTAACCGTTATTATTTAGAATGACGATAAAAACTAATAGTGGAATTTCACAAACAAGCTGGAAGAAACCATTGCAATATTGTTAAAGTAATTACCTATTACACATTTTAGTATGATAATTAAGTTTTACAATTGTCTAATGATAATGATCACTAATGATATTGAATAATTGAACTGCCACTACGAACCCGATTTGAGTTGCTATGAAAAAGTTTAGCCATGCTATTTTTTTACGATTTACCAAGTTTAACTGTCCGTAAAATTAAAAAAATAAAGTTATTCAAATCATAAATATTCTTATCTCGCTTTAAATTACATTGGCTACTTTTCAACAAAAAGAAATCAGCTTGACAACCAACTCAAATCGGGTTATTCGTAGTGGATGTTCAATATAATTAATTTATAGAATAAAAATGACACTTTCATCGAAAGATGAAAATGAAAAGTATGATTTAAACTGTGAAAATAATTGCTTGTATGAGTTTATTTTTTGGTTGGGTAGGAAAACCGGCATTATAACTGCATGTGCAGCGAGCGAACGCTGAGAACTCCATCTCTGCGGCCAACCAAGACTTGACGCTGTGGAGTAAGTAAGGTGTACTCAAGTAGTGCACCTGTAGTGCCCAAGAGGCTCAACACAATCAAGTAACCACACAAAAAGAGTATTATTGCTTATTGTTGTGATGGAAGGTAGTCTACATGCTACATAATATACGCACGTTGCTTTAAACTTGTCAAGAACCTAGTCATCATCATCATCATCACACAGCACAGCACATTGAATCTATTTGGCATTTTAAAATTTAAAAAAAAAGACAGCAGCTTACTCGCATTTAAAAAATGCAAATTGCTTTTTTTCGCTTTAAAATAAAATGGCGCCGGGATACTTGACTCTTCCCACTTATCCGACAGCTATAAAAAAATCTGTGCAGATCTTTAATATTTAAAAATCCTATTTTAAATTCAAAAACATTTTTGCATAATAGTTATTCTTTTTTAATGTTCATGCATCCATTCTCTTTTGTAGTGTCCATGTAAAATTGGTACGCATTTGATGGCACCACCACCGCCACCACTACCACTATCATACCTGCCAGCTCATTGGAACGGACGTGCAGTCAAGTGTGTAATCATAAAAAATATATAATATTTTTTCCTTTTTTGTCTTAACGAAAAGCTCTTTTACCGTATTCATCTTTCACTTCATCATCATCTCAACATTATCATCATCACCATGACAAGTGGATAGTTAACGCATTTACGCATAACATCCTCTCTTTTCTGAGCTTCCTTTTTTTCTTCTTTGAGCTTGTTGCTGGCTTCTCTTTGCGGCGCAAATTGACTTTTTAAAAAGTTAAATGTACTCTTAAAGCTTTGGAGTTCAAGTTTCTCACCTCTTTGACGGCTTCCTCAGCAATTTCATGCTGCTTACTATGGACCACATCTTCAGTCAGGTTGTTACTTATTTTTTTGCTGCTTTGCTGATGTGTTTTTTTCTTTTTTTGGTTGTATACCAACAACCAAAAACCAAACCACAAATTGGGAAGATTATGATTTGGGAAGAATCATAGGGCACGACCGCTATAACTTCTAGTTGTTGAGAAGGAGGATGCTGAATATCGATGAGATGATGGTTCAGCGTCGTCGTCGTGGGGATAGCGATGTCGAGTAGCTTTGCTTCCAGCGGCAGTAGCAGTCAAATCACCTCCTTTTGAGCTGATCACCATTTTTTGTAGATGGGTTTCGAGTTTTGACCCTGAAATAAATGAAATAAAAAAAGAATAAAGAATTCGAATGGTTAATTCTCAAGTTGGTTCATGAGCTTACATAATAATCACACATTTGGATTTTTGTTAAGATGGTAGTAAAATCCAGTAGTTAAAAATGTGCCATATTTATTCAACAACACGTAGCAAATAAAAGTATATATCAAATTATTTAAAAGTCATTCTCCTCAGCACAAAAATAAATTTCTAGCCGTTAATAATTGTTCGTTTCTATTGAATGCACATATTAACTGTTTAGTTAAATATGATATTATGCTTATGCTTGGTCACCCGAATTTAATTTTGAGTTGTACCAAATCGTGTGCATGTACTCAATTCAGTTTTTGTGTCTAGAGATGATTAAGATTATTGACCAAAATGGTTTCTTATAATAATTCGGTCGACCAACGGATGAAATATCAGATAGAAATGGAATAATATAGTTTTATTAATCATGGAAAACGAGGGGAAAAGCAGGTGTGAAACTCCTCTTCCATAAACGGTCTCAAGGAACAATAAAGAACTCAAAAGCACACCAACAAAAAAGCAAGCTTCATAATTGGTTGGTGTCATTCACTCTTTTATTATTATTATCATCATCATCGTGAAACGATGCAAAAAGAGATTTTCTACTTTATAGAGTAGACTGAGAAAAGAATTTTTTTAAGAGTCAAGAGGATCAGTAAACAGAATTTATTAAAGTTCCAGTCAAAATTTTTCACAATGCAAAAAAAAATTGCCCTAAAGTAAGAAAGACCTGTTTACATGCGCATGCATTGTAAATTTTGTGAGCTTTTTGGTAATCACTTTAACCCACAAGCTGATTTTCTTCACCCACACAATTTAACGATATTATAATATTCTAATCTGCTCAATCTTTAAAAAAAATATTTTGCCATTCTTAAGATTAGACAGACAGACAAGCAGTTTTCATACAGAAAAAACACCTACTTCCAATTATTCGCTATCGAGACCGAGACCAAGACTGATAAGTAGTCCAGGTTCACACACAGCAAGAATCACAACAACATTACCTTTAAATTGGTCTTCTAAGCGTCGTGTTGTCTTGCTTGTCAATGCCAAAAAGTGTGAATATGAAAATCTTCAAGAAAAAAATTAAAACCCTATCCTGGCATATTGGCTGCTGCTACCAATACAAAACCAAGTCAAAAGACCAGGCCAGCCAATACATTTTCATAGATTCAATTTTTTTTCCTATCATCCAAAATATTTCTCGGTCTGCCTGCTTTTTTTCTTCGTGCATACAATATTCAAAGATTACCAATATAAGATATCCAATAAACAAGATCATGATAAACGTTATAGGTTGTAAACATGTCCGTATTTTTTTTGTGTTTGTTAGCAAAGTTCTTTATTATTATTATAAGCCTTCCTAACAACACTCCTACAACAAACATCACCACACCGGACTCATCTTTATCTTTTCCATATTTTTTTGGTATTAAGTTTAAGGTATATAATGATTAGTTGCTTTCTTCCTGCCAGACAGTTTACACACGAAGCTTGTAAAATATATCAAAAAAACATTTTACCAAACTTGCCATTTTTAAAAAGTCTAACAAGGTGTTGCACTTGTGTCCATACTACTCAATTCACTTTACACGCTTGTTCTCCACTTAAGAAACCTTTTCAAAGCCTCTTAAGTTGAAAAAAAAAGTTTGTAAATTTTAAAATCCACACAAAAACAACAGAGTAATAAATAAATAATGATGATTCCTAAGGAGTCTTTGTGGCATTTCCCAATATTTTATGAATGGGCACGCAGACAGACAGACACAGGTTTATCATTATGATTAAAAAATATACAGGTATGTTATTTGGCTAATCAATAGTATAACACACACACCTGTACATGATTATTACACATGGAAACAAAAGTTTGAGAAGATAACGCCTTTAAAATAAATGCATTTCGTATTTGTGTTTCATTAATTGTTTGTTACTTTTTTAGTTTTTTAGTATGGGAATGTAGGATAGTTTATGTGGGATGCTTTCATTTTTAGCTCGTCACAAAAAATCAGATAGACTTTATGCATATATTCTTTTTTTCAAAACAAGTAAGGATCAAGGTTAGGTTACACATAAATGGAGTAACAAGAAAAGTACCAAAAATCCAAATGAATGGGAACGCGCAAAGTAAAGAGCTTTCACAATTTTTTTTGGCGTATCTCGTGTCCTGTTTCATTGTTGCAATAAATCACAATTTTTTTTTTGTGTCCTTTGTCTTTAGGAAACCATAAACCATGCAAAAAAACTACTTTAGAATAACAATTGAACATACACATATCATACAATTTACATTGTTTGTGTACACAGTTAGTTTGGCTTGCTTGCTAATGAGAATATACTATTTACGGTAGAATAATTTAAATTTTCCATGTCTCCTCCATAAATAAGCTAACCAAATTTATCAATATCACCTTTAACAATAATTTGATTTCATTGGGATGGATACACACACATACTCTATTTGAAGAAGAACAATGAGTTAAAAATATTTTAGACAAGTGGTATCTTAAATGCCTCTCATTCTCGTCATTTGTCTTCTTCGTCCCCTTTTTGGAGTGAGTTTGTGTGTGGTACCGGCATTGAGATTTTTAGGTATTCCTCCACCGCCATGCCACCACCACCGACTTGTTGCGTGTGTAACAATAGAACAGAGAGCAGACGATGATGAGATCTGTAACTATGCCTCTACTTGACTCACTCACAGACAGACTAGCCTTCCTATTTATCTTGAAGCCACAGAGAAATAAAAAATGTGATCTT
The DNA here is from genome assembly GCA_034693345.1 of Entomobrya multifasciata. Classification (NCBI taxonomy): domain Eukaryota; kingdom Metazoa; phylum Arthropoda; class Collembola; order Entomobryomorpha; family Entomobryidae; genus Entomobrya; species Entomobrya multifasciata. Next base: position 30,384 of record JAQFXM010000391.1, read on the forward strand.
GATATTTATAAATAACAAGTGTACAGTCTCGGTCTCCTCTCCTCATACATATTTATCTTTTTTATAAATATAAGACAGAAAGGAAAAGAGATGAAAATAGAATAATGAGAAAACCGAATAATCTCCATACATTGTTCACGGCAGAGTCCTCAGGAACAGTTGAGATACATATTTATCATGAATTTTTAAAACAGAAAGGGTGAAATTTTAAGGAAAATTCCTTTGAATATCATATCAGTGAAAAAAAACCATGACGATAATAATAATAACTCTGTAAATAAATTAAGTAATTATAATACTCAATATTCAGCATATTTGTTGTGTGTGTTCCATGAACCATCATTCCAAAAGTATCATCATCATCTTATCGTTATTAATAGTGATCAGGTCTTGTTATTGACCTGCTTGTCTACTATATTCATTCTATTTAGCCTTTGGTGATGACCATGTTTTCAAAACATTTCTCCCAAAAAATCCAATCCAAAGAAAATTTCTTTTGATCTGTTCTTTCTTCACCAAAAAAAGCCGATCCGATCAGCTTTTCAAAGAGTTTCATGGCTAATTAACGTTTAATAACGGATATGTATATCCGGGTTAAAAGCAGCATAGCATAGCACCAAAAATACAATACATTCAACATAACTCTTTCAATATCAAATAGGTACGCTTTCAGATATGATATGTTATGATATGATAATAAAAAGGTAACTTTGTCTAGGCTCATTGAAGATGATGATGATGATGCTGATGACGATGATCTTTTATAATAACAGGTGTATTATCTTTTTAAAAGATAACAAAAGGATTTTAGCTCTATGATTCAACTTGCGCACCGCCGCCGCCACCACAGAGATTACCCATTACCCTCTGAACGAACTCAGGCGAGCACATTTGTAAGCACGCAGACCAACTAAAGATTTTGACAGGTAGGCCCACACTCCTACTCCAGTCCACCACCAAAAATAGAGAGATGAGATAAAAATATGACGATGATGATGATCAACTCCAGGAAAAAATACCTGTTTCCCTCTCTCTCTCTCTCTCACGCATGCATACATACTTATGTATATGACTTTCATGGATGAATATGTATGTAAAGTGTAATTTCGAAATAAAGTCGTTTATTTCCATTAAGCATCAGTAAAGTACCCTCGCTGATGCGTATAATTAGTGCACTCCACGATCTAAATGCACAACCAAAAAAGTCTCCCTCACTCCAGCAGCTTCACCCTTCAGGGTACAAATTCCTTCCTTCCTTCTTTTTTTACTCTTGATTTTTGTTTTGGCTCTTGAGAAAATAAAGAGAGGCGAAGGAAGGGAGAAACAAAAATCAGTATTGTATATTTTTTTCTCCTCCTTTGGATTCATTAATTCGTTAACAAGGATTGAATCAAAGAACCAAAAAAGACACATATTTTACAAAAACAGTCCAACCACCACCACCTTCTTTTTTTATGAACTAAGTTGGCATATACATATGTAAAAATATTTTTACTTAAACATTTTTATAGGGTGGTGGTAGTTTTTTTTTCTTCTTCCTTTTTTCACTCTTGACTTCTCATTGTACATATTTAAGAATGTGGATCGGAAGAAAAATTCTTTTTTGAAAAAAACGAGGAATACTACGACGGGTTACACACACCACCTTGTTTTCTCTTCTCTCTCTCTCGTTTTGTCTGTCTGATTGTTGCAAGTGAACCCAATAATTCAGAATCACTGGATAGACGACTCCACGCAATACGATACACACCAACAAAGCAAGTCAAGTAACAAGACACAGCCCTGCCTGTTGATCATCTCTCCTCCGACTCCACCTTATTGAAACAGGCTTGGCTCCATCCAGTTAATAATATTACTCACTCTCAACTGCAAACTTGCACCGCAACGCAATGCAATGAACCTGTTGTTGTCCATCCAGCAGCATAATAAAAATGCGTATTTTACTATTACATCAGCAGATTCTCAAGAAAAAAAAATTTGAACAAGACACGCAGCAGTAAGCAGACTTGAAGGAAACTACATTTTCCATCCATTGTAAAAAAATACCAGGCAAGGCATGTAGAGAGAGAGAGAAAGGTGCGTATACTCTGGAGGAATGCACTACTACTCAACCAACAAGACTTGGACTTTTATTTCATTCTCATTCTCATCGTCATGCATTCTCATGTGGATCTTTTGGCCGTCTTCGTCGTCGTCGTGGACAGCAAAAGAACCTTGCATTTTTACCTTCATCATTATCATCATCAATATTTACATTTTTATTGGTCTTGTTCCTGAACCAGAATAGTGTTTCATCTTCCTCTTACTATTTGATAGACTAGACAAGGTAGTTGGAGAGAGAGAGAGATTGAGAGAAGATTGCATAGGAAAAACTGTGATGTGATAATGATGATGATCATCATCATGAGGAGTAGAAACATGCTTTGTTTTTTTGCTTCTTAGTTTGGTATTTGAAAATGGCTGCGCCTGATGACTTGGTTTTCTAACATACTACCACCACTATAAAACAAAGTCATAAGGAAAAAGGAGAAGGTTGAAGGAATGGAATTGCAGAGAGAGAGGAGAAAATAATGATGATTATTGTGTTTTCTGCGTTCTCTTCTTGATCTGATGATAATCAAACGTCAAGACAAAAAGACAACAGCACAAAAAATACGGTTTCTTTTCCTGTGTGTTTTTTTAATTCAACCTAAATAGCAAACCATATAATAATATACTAATGTAATATAAAATAAAAACCTTTTTTTAAACGACTAGTTGCCTATCACAAAACATTTTTAGCATTTACGCTGCTGCGCTGCGCTGCATTGACATTTACTCATGCATGCCCTTATTTACAGGCTGACTACTTGTGTGTCTGTGTGAAAAAGGGCATTTTATTAGAAATAAAAACCATGCCGCTCTGCTTTTAAAATGTTTAAATGCCACTCTCGCATAGTAATAACCAACTATGCAAAATTGTCGCTTTAAACTTTTTTACTCAAGAAAAATCAACAAAGGTAGTCAACAGTCAACAATGCAATGATGCTGGTTGTGATTGTTACATGTAACGCATGTGTAATAATTATGTGTATATACCAAGTACATCTGCTAAACTATGTATAACAGGGATTTTTACTACTTCCACAAATCCACAATTGCTTTACCTACTAACTACTAAGCTACCGCCGTTTTATTTTACTACTCAACATTACCATTGCATTGCCATCATCACCACCACCACCGATTTTTTTTCTGCAAAAAAAAAGTCATGGCGACGGACGACGATGATGTTAAGTCGAGTCTCTTTTTGTGTCTTTCTACTTATTAGAAAAGAGAAGGACGACACAAAACACAACACAGACTCTCGGCCGGCACTCATTTTTATTTATTACTCCCCAGCTTCCTTAAACGCTCGGCTCATTGTTATGTTTCTCTCTTTTTATTTTTGCTACAGGCATTTCCTTTTGAAAAAAATATATACAGAGCACTTTTGCAAAAGAAACAGGATAGTTTTTTCCTTTGAAAAAAATATGTAGCAGCAGCGGTGCTTTTGCACGTCACCACTGACTGAACCAACCATCATCACAAACAATTTAGCAGAAAAATTGTGTACAAGAAAATAGAAGCAAGTAGGTAAACAATATGAAACACAATGAACGTTTTGTAAAAAAAAGATTAATACAAAACACAGAGATACTATTACTACCGTACTTGTTAACTATAATCAAAAGTGTAGCATGTTCTTTTTTACTTCTTTGTGTAATAACTGGCTACTATCCTGTGTCCTGACGATGATGACGATGATGACGACGACGATCATGAATGATGATAAGTGTGTAATAAGTATGACTTGTAACCTTACATATATGCATAATATTATATTACATTAAACTATTTTAAAGTTTAGATATTATTTTGTGATAGATGGATGACTTGATGATGATGATGAGGAAGGCAAAGAGGGGGAGGTCTCCCATCATCCTAGATGGGAGAGAAAATGGCTAAAGTAGTAAAAGGTCGAGAGGTAGAATGAGTTGAGCCCGGTTGGTATGAAAATGTATTACGTTTTTTTTCATGGGAATATTAAAACCTAGATCCACAACAAGAAGTAGAAGAAGATAGATGGAGGAGTCCTAGTCACAAAATAGTTTTTATAGCTTCACATCACACACCAGAGACCAGACCACTTGATCAGGTCAGGTTAAGAAGAAAAAAAGCATGCATATGTATTATTGCTTGAAATTAGATTTAAATGCAAAGGAGTCAAGTGATGGGAGGAAAATGGAATGTGCCAAGAACAAACAATAACAGACACATAAGCCATCATCTTCATCGTCATCTCATCATCATCACCACCATCGTGTCATGATCATCGCACACAAGAAGTACATTAGTTTAATTATTATTTTTTGTTGGTTTTGTGTGTATGGTGGTGGTGGTGGTATGTGTGGGGTTGGTAGCTTTTACTTGTATGATTTATTATCGGAATTACTATCGTTTTTTTATGCGGACTCTGAAATATAAACTTAAAAATAATAAAAAATACGTTGCCCCATCGTTTATTACCTATCAAATCCACTACACACATGGCGCCTGGGTATGCATGTATATTCATTACATTATCTCTGCTTTTTTGATTACTCTGCAGAGTTTAATGTCTTTTTTAAAATACTAATTGCTTAGTCGCTTGTCATTTGAAACTTGAACTCACACTTCAGCTAAATAAATAAAAGGATTGAGGAGGTAATTATATTTGCGATGGTGTGCAATGTATAAAAATGCACTACTTAATAAAAAACATGAATGCACATATAAAATGAATGTGAATATATAAATTGTAATATAGACCGGGAGTCTCCTTTAAGACAAAGTACAAGAGTCAAGTCAAACGGTTCATGATCGTCATCGTCATCGCCATTCTTGCCATTATTATTATTTTTATAAAGTTCAGTTCACAGAATGAGGCAGGATATATTATAAATAAGAAAAATGTTTCTGAGTACTTATGTATGGGAATAAGGAGACAAGAAGAAGAGAGATGGCTTGGAGGGATACACACACATTCAATAAAAAGGAGAATAGAGCTTGTAAGTAAAATGGTGATGGTGCTTGTGGAGGTGGCCTAATACAACAATGCAATTGTTGTAAAAGTGTAATTGTAAAACTACACTTGACTTGACTTGACAGAGTCCCAGAAGAAAAGTGTACTCCCTCACTTCTCTCTCTCTCTCTCTCTCAAGGTATTCAACAAAAATGTTATACTTATTTTTCTCACAAAATTGGAATAAATAATAATAAAAAGACATGTATTCGTCGCCATGCTTAGGACTCAAGCTTTACTCACAAACTGGTTGACAGTCAAACCCATTTTTACATTAGCTCTTGAATGCAGACACATTTTTATTATTACATTATATGACAAGTGTTGGTGTTTTGTGGAGAGACAGAAAATGGTCTAGCTTTTCCCATCATAAGCTAATAATGTACTCTCTGGTCTGGTCTGATTCTATTAAAAAATTGTAAGGAAAACACAGCAAGCAAAGTAGAGAATTGAATGGATTTTAATTACAAACGTCTTGGCTTTTAAATAAAATTAAAAAGAGAGATTCTTTTTTCATTCGTTTTTTTTGTAAAAAAATAATACACGTCTTCAACCTAAACATTCAGAAACAAAGACAGAGAGGAAAAAAACATTCTATTTTTTTTATTATAGCTCTTCTACTTTACAGAAATACAACTTCTTTAAGAGGGTGCGATAAGAACGGTGGTGGAGTAAACGTTACTGCTATTTTATTGTTATGCATACCTAGAATATCATATAGCTATTGTGTTTGTGTAAGTTCTCTAGTTAAGTTGCATCCTCCCTCTCATCATCATCATAAAGAGTTGAACAAGTTGTGATGATGGTATGGCGATTAAGTCACAAGATATCAGTTTTCTTGGTAGTTTGCCTGCTTATTTTAAACTATTTTTATATATCAGTCCTCCTGATCCTGTTTTCTTGAATTAAGACAAAACTTGTCATAGAGCTTCATCATATTGGTATATTATCTCTTGTAATTGTACAATATGGATGACAAAAAACAACAACAATAAACATAATAAGAAGAAAATAAATTGTTGGTTAAGTTGTTTGTAATTTTTGAAAACATGTAAAAAAAATTGTATACCAGCAGCTTTGAATGAATACGATACGATACCAAAGAACATTATATTTTTTTTATATTGCGAATTGCGACTTGTGATTTGATTTCACAGCTTTAAAATTAAGTTGAGTTGGTTGAAATGGATGAAAAAAGTTTGTAGCTTTTCTGTTTTAAACACGAAAACTGCAATTATTCAAAGAGAAACGTTTAAAATAACACTAAAAAAAACTTTTTCTTCTTGGCTTTTTTTTTCTACAGAGAGTGCATTTTATTGGCATTACATTTAATTTTTATTGTTACCAAACCAACAAATTTAAAACATGCGTTTTCACTGTTCATAATGTTGTAAGCTACATGTGTGTACTCGGTAACATGGTATTGCTCAGTAGTTTAAAACACAGCAATTTTTTTTATCCTCCCAGCTCACTGTAAAACGGGATGGAAAGCTTCTTTTTAACAAGTGAGGTAGGAGGGCCCTGCTAATTGCGAGAGAAGGAAAAAAACTATTTGTTTAAATGCGTCAATTGTTGTCAATATCCATCAATCCCGCTCTTCTACCTTGTCAAAATACTACAGACAGACAAACGAACAGCAAAATAAATAATTATTTTTATATATGGTTGCCTGTCCGCTTATTGACTTGACTTGACTTGACTCCGCTTGACTTGGTTTGACTACCCAAAAACAATTAACTGACAGGGTTAGCATAAAAAGTACGCGTATATGCAACCTATTAACTTTGTTGGTACGTTACATCCATACATAACGTATTCTTATGAGCATCCTGTGATTTTTTTAAAAAGGCAACAGTCGTCATCGTTATACCCATTCGATTTATTATTACTATTGTAAAAAAAATAGAACATTTGTTTTATGCCGACTCGACTGACTTATCTTGTAAGTTTTTTTTCTTTCTTTAAGATTTTTGAATATATCCCCCCATCGCATTGCCATTGTCATTTACCTTTTATAATAGCATACTTCTCAAAAAAAATCTTCGGCTGCCAATACTTGTTTGCCTTTTTTGCAGCGTACAAATTAAATAAACATAGAGAACGAAGTGATGTATGTACTGAAAAAGAGTGAAGAAAAAATACTAAATTTAGAGAGAGAGAGATGGGGAGGAGGACCGACTACCATTGTTTTATTTTCCACAAGAAAATTTATGATAAAAATTTCTATTTGCATTTTTGCATGTGTTCATGTTGTTCCTCTATGTTAAAGTGAGAAAAAGAGAAGAAAGGGAATGAGTTGATGTTTTTCTGACGATAATGATAGAATGAAAAGGGGTGAGTGGCATCTGCATTTACATGGCTAAAAAAATATATGGCACTACACAAAACTCAAGTTTGCAACTAATATGGCCGCTACAATTTTGTGTTCTTATTGTTATTATTTATGGTGCAAATCAAGTAGATTTGATGTAATGATAGTTAAAAAAAGAAGGTAAAACACAAAATGTGCGTGTATTCACTTTGTACACGTTTAGAAGAAGAAGAAAAAAACCGGTGGTGCCTCCCTTAGCATTATTGCACTCATCACATATTATCCTTGTCGTCATCATCATCATAAGCAAAACAGTAGGACACTCTCGGCTTCCACTTGGCTTGGCGGCGCAGAGAGCGGCTCTCTTGCTCCTTTTTATGATATTTACACAATTATTATTATTTCGATTCTACCTATTCTGTATGATGATGATTTTTCGCTGCTTCATCTCATAACTCATTTTTTTATTGTGTTTAAAAGGATTGTTTTTTTTCTGTGCAGTTTGGATATTGTTGCCAAAAATGAATCAACAATGTAATGCTACAATATAACTGACAGTCAATAAAACAAAATTTTTTGTTCAATTATTAGGATTATTAGAATAGAAAATAAAATTGAGGAGATTGTTGATGATTTGTGCTTCAATTATGTGATGATGATGTGATGATTCCATGTTGTCTACCGAATTTCCGTACAAAATTTTTCTATCGTTTAAATAAAATGAAAAAAGCTGTGCATACGCTTTTGTCAAATAAATGATTATAATAATGATTAGCCGATCGATTGTGAGGGGAAGCAAGATGGAGAGAGAGTTTACTTGCTATGTATGTATTTGCCTTGTTTTGTTTATCGGCCCACTAAACAAATTTGGAGATATTGGTATCTCTGCAATAAATTGTGTCTGAAGATTTCGAGATTTACAAGAGGACATGTTCGATTTTTTTTGCTAATGTAAACATGAAAAGAATTGCCGTCGTAATCATCAGCAGAAACGACAAATCAAAATAAATTACACCACACACAGACCCCGTACACATAGAGATGACAGATAATACATTCATGTAATTACTTATGTATGATCTGTCTGATCATCATCATCATCCTCATTGTTTTTTTTTGGATGTAAAGCAAAATGACAATTATTATTATTAGTTTGGTTACAAGATAGCGCAATATATATCTATTTGATTTTTTGGTCTTTTCCTAGAAATTCAATAATTCAAGTATGTACATATTTTTTGATCGAATTTTATAAATGAGAAGAAGAAAAGACGGGAAATATAGATTGCTTCCTCGTTGCATGTTAGCATATGCGTCGTGGATGCGTTGCGTGGCATCATCATCATCATCATCGCATCGCCATCGTCAGGTCGTGTCATGTAATGCATGTATTATGAATGCAAGCCACGACGACGACGACGACGACCCAGCCAATCTTATTTAGAACGCGATCTTCTTGTAATTTCTACACATATTATTATTTTTTTTCTATTTTGCCATATTGCAATCTGCAACATCATTTTTATAATTTTAATGCTATATATTTGACAAATTATGTATTTGGATTGCAACAAACTAAAAGTTTCAATTGCAAAACTTTTTTTTACTGCGTTGGTGGTAGAAAAATTGTTACAATCATATATATTATACATCTGCACACGTGCGAAAGTCTAATAAATTTTATGATTGTCCGAGAAGAACTTCTACTTTTTGAAAAAAATCTTTCATTCTTTAAAAAGTCGTCCATCCAAAAAATTGTTCGATTTCAACTTATACAATTCATATCGATTTTCTAAATATTCGCTCAATTCATGCTCAGCTTGATTCACTTTTTTTAAATAAAAAAATCATCATAAACTTTGTTGACTTGACTGAAAGCTTAAAAGCATTCCTTTTAGAAGTTGCACCAAATGACTGTACAACATGCGTATATACATATTATATACAAACTAATAGTAAGTATCGTTTATCAACATTTAAATCTAGTTCAACTCGTTGTGTCAATCAGGAAAAATATACGTACATAAAACGATATGCATTTTATAAACTTCTGTCATTCTTCCTTTGACGTAGTCATATCAGTCGCATTTCGTCCTCTTCAAAGTCGTAGGGCACATTTACTCATAAATATATTTGATTCGTCTCTTGAATCTGATTTTGATTCTGATTCTAAATTGTAAGTTGTGGGTATTATTGCCGTTTTTCAATTTATGTCAATCAAAAAATATAGTGAAATGTGGTTCGTTTCGTTTATATCTAATCTGTACAAAAGGTTTCAAAAAATCAAATCACCAATTTTTATATCTGATCATTTTCCTTAGCATTATGCATACCAACTCATCATAACACAAATGCAAAAAAAAACTGCAACTCCCAAATATTTTTTAGTGCTATGCTGTAAGATGCCCATGTATGCATTATTACAAATGAACCAACCAACGCAAAAACGGCACCCCCAAAACAAAAAACCCAATCTGTGATTTAAAAGCATAATTTAAAAATAAGTCCTAGCTCAAATCTCGAAGAAAAAAAATATGATCCGATCAGCAATAAGCATTCTCCTTCCACCACACCACACCGCCACCACAACAATCCAACAATATTGCTTTAAACTTTAGTCAGCAGAGATCCCTCTTTCTTTCTATTTGAAAGAGAGAAATAGTCAGATAGAGAGAGAGGGAGATGCGATGGGGACAATATTTTACGTGAATCAATTCAGGTACGATAAATCACACAACAGCTAACAAACATCATTTTGAAAGAGAAAAAAAGTAGACAGGACGTTGTTACGTTAAACAATGAGAATATTAACAAAAATGTTTTATTATAATATGGCGTGGTGGAACGGTGATGTGGTGCAATGATGATGATGATGGTGTATGGTGGTTATTCAATTCTTCAAAAAATGCATTTCAATCCATTAAGTTCAGGTTTGTAGGTTTTTTCCCCTCTTATTGCTTGTTATACAGATAGAATGTGATTTACTAATGTGGGATATCATTTGAAAAAAAAGACGGATGAATGGATATGTTTTACATGCATAAAAATCTACCGATATAATACTATTCGGTTGGACATTACAAGCAAACTGCAACCATTAATATTTTTTTCGCTTACATATTTTTTTACGAGGATGTTACTCTACTTTTAAAAAAATTACTAACGAACTAGACCATGTTTTCTTACAATTAAACGTGAACAACAATATCAAAATGAAAAAGTCAAAGGTTAAATTTAACGTTCTAGTGTAAACTATTCCATGACATATGTTCATCCCCACCGTAAATAAAATATAACTTGACTTTTACAAAAAAAAGAGTTTTCTAATTCAGACCAAGTCATAAAAATCCATCTCTCTCTTTTTCAACTTGTCTTGTTTTTATGCAATTTAAATCTAAGCCATAACTACCTACTTAACCACCTTTCTTTTTTTGCTTCAAATTTCATGTCTGAAGAAGAATTGCAGTGTTCGTTCATTACCATTTACTACCACCACCACCACCTTTTCTTGTTATACTTATTATGATCATTATACACAATGCTCCAGAAAAATGACCAAATATATTACTTCCATTTTACCCATCATCCATCCCTTAAACTGTGTAGCATCCGACCAAGATAATATGCCGACTGTAGAAAATCCAACATAAAAATTACATCATAAAAACACATGTTTTCACCATTGCATTGCAACATCATTTAAATGATTTGATGATCATGATGATGAACCTATCCATCGCCCACTAACTCGGCCGCTTAATTCTGCTCAGGTAAATATACACATAATAATAATCATACGAAAAATGCAGTTTTAACTCTTGTAAAACAAGAAAAATATGAAAACAAAAATTGTTACACGTATAATTTTTTCGCTCTTGTGTTCTGACATACTACACATTTAGGCTTTTTATTTTTTTCACACAAGCTTGTAAGTTTGTACAAAATGCACTTACAAGAGACAGAGTTAAGTTAAGAAGAAAGAAAAAAAAACAAGTTATATTGCTACTACAATGATAGGGGGTAAAATACATTCAACAATGTCCAATAATTCAAAAAATAAATCTTATTTTTTTCTCGACTATTTTGTGATGCTTCCTACGTAATTTTATTGTTAAAAAATGCACATATTATCAACAAAGTTGTCGTCTTATAGTTGTACTCTTGTTGTCGTGGTAACAGGATGCTGGCATATTACAAATACAAATACAGCAGCACATTTTTAGCATAAACTGTTGCCTTTTTTTATAATATGCACTAGCTTTTTTTATAACATGTCATCTATATTTAGTTGCAGTATCACAAGATAAGTCTCTCACGACAAGAACCGTTTATCTTTTTAACCTGCAGGCGTAATAGCAGTAGTAGCAAAAGCAGTAATGTTAAATTTGCGATAAACAGAAGAAAAAATATGCGTTTTTTCTGTTACTCGTTGTTTTTTTTCATTCTGATAAGCTATTCTAAATCAGGCACACATTCAAAATAGTATACATATAAATTATAATGGATTGGATTGGATTACGATAACAATAGAGTATTCAACATTGCATTTTTTACTGCTTCTGAATCTTGTGACCGAAAATACATATTTATCTATCTGCTGTTGTAGTACACATGCATGAGTGTAGTAATCCAATGTGCAACAATGTTATGATTAGTTGCTATGGTATATATACTCTTGACTGACTATAAATATAAACCTGGCACTTGGCAGGTAAAATATGTGCATAATTAAGAACAAGAGAATTATTTTTGTGTTAAGCATGTGTATAAATATCACGAAGACGACAAGAGCATGCAATAATGCAAACAAGCAAACACTTGAACCAATGAACCCAGTAATTCATTCATAACAAGAATAATTCACAAGCTACTTTTTGTGCAAACAATATATTAGCAAATAAAAAAGTTTTAGAGTTGAAGGATAATATTATTAGGTATTAGGGTTTTTATGAATGGTGCCATTATTATCACAACCACACAAATGTCGTACGAATTTTTTGTTTGAGGACGGCTGACGACGACGACGATGGTGATGGTAAATGGTAATGAGGGGATGATTCATTCACATTATGTCAAGTTAAAGTCTATTACCAATGTATTTTTATGTTCTAGTTTTTTTCTCCTTCTTCCATCATGTAAAATGTACTTATACTACTTAATATTTACATAAATTATGTTAATATAGGTACGCATACAAAATACATACCTAATCACCGATTTGTGTCATCTCATCATCACATGTTATCAGTGAACAATATCTCATTGTTACGTGTGTAATTGATTGTTATTCTTTTTTCACTTGACATTTCCTTAAGTCTTTACACAACAACTCATCAAAAAATGAATTTTCTTACTTAACTTTAAAAATGAATCTGTGTAAAAACTATGCCTCTTTTTGGGTAAAAACAGAACTTGCCGCTGCAATGTGATTGCTGCACAGTTTACGATTCTTTGAAAAAAATTACTTTGAATGGAACAAGCCGTCAAATTATTATTGTTCGTGTCATTATGCTTCCATAAAAAGACAACAATCATAATATCGTCTCGCTAGTCAAGTCAGTACAGTAGACAAGCAGAGAAGCAAGTCAAGCGAGGTATTAAAAAATATATGAGACAAGGACAATAATAAGAAAGACATGTGTATTTATAATGCACATTATATTTATTCCCTACAAGTCCAAAATAATAACTATCGTTATGATCATATTATCAAAAAAAAAAAAAAAAAATTTAAATTACTATTTTATAACATCATATAATACTACTTGCTGTACTATGACATTTATCTCATAATTTATGTTTTAATTAAGAAAAAAAAGACAAGCAGAGAAGTGTAAGCACCTGCTTTGGGCATTGCACTTGTCATTGCAACAATAATCATCCTTTCGCGACGAACGATCCCGCCGCACATGGCATTAAATTTTAAATTAATCAGCATAATAATAGTGATGCTTTCATTTGTATGATAATCTAATCACCACCACCACCGCCGCCGCCACCACCACCACACAAGTTTATAGTGTCACCTGTATGACAACAGGTCTAAAAACGACGTGTAATCTCACGTTCTTCATTTTTATTAAGTATCCTTCATTTCATTTGCCATTTTACACTGCAAGTAATAATCATGTCTTCGTCAGCTTGACCCTCATCCATAATAAAAAATAATATATTTATTTATATATTTTTTCCCTCTGTCCTGCGTGGTCTCTGATCTGTCTTGGTCTTTTGAAGATATAAATATTATCAGAGATGAGCCATTTGATATAGAAAAATCGCTCATAATTTTTTATATATTTTTTATCTATCTATATTATTGTGTAAGTGTGTAATTTATTCATGCACACTAGTTTACTGCCGTTGCGTTGTTTTACTCTCGCATCACTAGTACCAACACCACCGTTGACCGTACTATCTTGACTTGAGAGAGAGATAAAAAAAATCATAAGGCAAAGAGTGAAGAGTGTGTAATGTAAATTGCAATTTTAAATGGGAATAAAAACAAGAAATAAAAATGGTTTTTGGTTACGTGTTCGAGGTACTCCTCCACTGATTATTACTCTTTTTCCGATTTGATTCTTTTCGATTTTCATTTGCGTCTTTGCGAGTGTATCAAATGACATGAATAAATATGAGTATTTTGACACTCATTATTATCATCACTACATCAACTCATCTCAAGAAAAAATATTCTCCGAGTCGAATTATTTTTTACAACTTTCAAAAAGTGTCATTTCGCTTTTAACTTTTTCTTTAACTGACTTGTTATTTGCAGGGTAATATTACACTATTAAAATTTTAATAACGTTTTTAACAGCTCAAGACTTCAATACGATGCGGGCATAAAATAAAAATTTCAATGCGGCGGTGGTGGTGTCAGTGGAAAAAATAATAAAAAGATATGATGGTGTGATGATGCGAGACGGAGGAGAATATTAATGTTCTGGTCGTTGTACTAGATAAGGAAGTCAGTCAGGTCATCATCCGTCATCAAGCCAGCGTAACGATGTGACTGGAAGAAAATTGTAGAATGAAAGTTGTCGTATAAATATGATGGGTTTTTTTGAAAGGAAAAACTTTTTGGTGATTGTAAAATGGAAATGAAATGAATTGAGAAGACAAGAGGGGAAATGACATACGTTCGGTGACGAAACCTCATCACCACCACTAAACATGGTCTGTAGTCTTTCTGGTAGTTGGAGTGCATCTTTAATAATAAATAATCATAATAATATGGATAATAATAAATGGAAAACAACACGAAGATGACGACGACGTTGTCGTGGATGAGGACACATACGAAAAAAGCAACATGCCCAATTACAGGATTTGGTAATAAAAATGGTTACTACTTAGCACATCACTTTTTTTGATAAATGAATTGTGTCTGTTTGGCTGCAAGGCTTGGTTAAGTTAAATATCTAAAATGTGATGATGATGATGATGAGGATGATGCGATGAGATGATGTTGGGGAGGAGGAGGAGGTGGATGGATTGAGGATATGTCATATGTTCTCTTGTTCATTCTCAATTTTCTTGGGTTTTTCTTCTTCTTCTTTCCTTTTGCTGCAGTTATTAGGTCTCACGTAACACTTTCTATAAGACCAAGTTTGTATGAAGATCATGATAATATTATATGAAGATGAGAACAATTGCAAAGATCATGTTACTATTATTGCTATGCAATGCAATGCCAAAGCTTGTTGGTGGTGCATGGTAATGGTGGTATTGGTGTGTGTGAGTTTGGGTAGAGATTGAATAATTTACTACTAAACTTGTGTGTGTGTGTGATTGTATTTTGTATGAAAAAAAGAAGAAGTTGTAAATGATGCACTCTTACTAGCAAAGTGGCTAGTGCAGCGTTTTTTTTTTGACTGGTGAACTCTGAGAATATTATCACCTTTATTTTACACGAAGAAGGTCCATTAAAACTATGTTTCATCTTTGCATAGGTATTTACACACGGACGGATGGAAAAGTATTCAGATAATCAGTTGCGTAAAATAATGTTAACTCGCATTTTGTTTGAGTAAATCACGTACGCTAGTAAATCAATTTCCTTAGAAGCTGTAGAGAAATATTGTACATAAAAATAAAATACTTGCATATAAATGGAATGAATGGCTACTGGTTAAAAAAGAAATGTTAGAATGCATCTTTTTTTACAAGAATAACAATGTTAGATGAAAGTTATAGATATACTCACTTGGAATGTGGGATCACGGCATGATGGTAAAGTTGTTAGTGTTATTGTTGTCATTGTAAGCCTGTGCATGTGATTAAAATACTAAATAACTTTCCACTTTTGTTTTTTATTGAAAATCACTTTTTTCCGAGAGAATAAAAAATAATGTTGAAAATTTGAATTTCACTTTAAAGTCAGTAGACAAACGTTACAAGAAGAGAAATGCATGCATGCATACACACATGGTATTCAGTTTCCTTGTAACTGCTCTCATTATCCATGAAAATTTCATACAATTATGTTTTTTGCGATTAACAATTATATCACAGTTTTTGCTAAAAATATTCCATTTAACCTAGCATATTAGTCACATATTATTAGAAAATAAAGCTATTAATAAAAATTGGTACACTGCCTGCGTATTTGTGGGAATATCGAACGTTGGACTTCGATAGCTAATCAAATTAAGACATGCAGAGAGATGGAGAGAGAGTAAGTTAAGTAGCAGTAGCATAAACAAAGTAGCAATGATTTCGCATAAAAATCCTTTTCTGTCTATTTTACTTACAAAACAACAAGTCACATCATCGTTTGGTTATAGGGCGCGGACAAAAATAATAAAAAAACACGCACATGTATATTATAGGTAGATTGACACAATCACAATAGAACATGCTCTCCTCCTCTTTCTGCAAAGTGGTTCAAGAAGCTCTAATAAAATGTATTTTTGTTGCAATTTAATAGCCTTCATCGCCATCAACAGTCTCTACTGATAATCAACTATGTGTTCCGCCGTTGTGTCCTTCACTTTTCTTCTGATTTCTGCTCAAAATCATTTTTATGGTTCAATGATTATTTTGTGAACTATGTACGTATGCTGCTGACAAATAAAAAAAAATGACAAGAGAGTAAGTCTTGTAGTCTGATAAAAAAAAGGGGAGAGACCTTACAAGTGTGCTCACAAAGCTTACACATCTCCTCATAATATATCGTATCGTCACTCACAAAACAATGTGCATACACACAAAACACACGCCAAACAATACAAAAATATTCTCCACTCACTATCGTTCCATCACAGAGGAATAATCGGTCGGTATCTCGGTGTATGACATGATGACATTTACTTTTTTATACGTTTATATGTTTGATTCATTACCAGTTGTCATATTATTGTCAATATTAAGGCAAATATAGAGATGGTTGAATAAAAATTGTACACATGTCCAAAATGATGCCTTGTAGAAAAGAAAGAAAAAACCTTCCTTTTAATAATTGAGTCCCCACTTAACTCACCTCACAAGTCAAGCCAGTCGACAAGACGTCGACTCCTTTAAAATATCAATAAAAACTGTCATCTGCACTTAACATTTCATTCAATTATTGTTATTTCATTTATTATGTACTATTATACTATTATTATAGTTTGACATATCATTGAATAATTTTTTTTTCAACAGTCGAAATCGAGTAGGGTATTTTAAATGTTGCACAATTGTTGCTTCACTTTATCTATTTTTTTTATTAATGAGATTACCACGACTACATATTTTTTAACACTGCTTCACAGTACTTTTGAAACATTTGATAATATTTTTTTTTGAGAATGTTGTTACTTGTGTTGTTGTTGAGACAAAGTGATGAAAAGTTTTATATATTTTTTTGCAAGAAAATGAAATAAAACTACGACAAGACAGGCAGACTGACTGGCTGTAAGGGATTTTTATATTATTTTTACCGTACACACCATACCATCGTCATCGTCATCATCACCACCATCATTACGAACGCAGCACAAAACAAATTGCTCTTCTGCCTCAAGTCGTTGCAAATGACATGGCAATTGTTGCAAATGCAATCCTTCTTTTGATTTAAATACCTTCGCATCATCATCATCACATTGTAAACCTTGTTCCTTTTTCTTGATATTCCTTGAATAATTTTTTGAAACTGAGTAAGTAACAAAAAGACAGAAGAGAAGAAGAGAGAGACAAGTATAAAAAAAGAAGAGCATGAACTATACCGTCGTCACCACCACCTTCTCCGTTGTCGCTTCGCTTGTCTTTGTCTCTTTTTTTTCGTTGTCACTCGTCACGTTGCGTGCTTGCACTTCAGCAAATAGCTACACACAATACTGATTACACTCAAATAAATGTTTCTTCCAAGTTTTTTTTTTCACTATTTTTTTATAATGTTTTCCAGTGTCTTCTTACACGAAAAATAATCAAGTTAATTTGAGTAGGTGGATGTGGATAACTATGAATTTAACCAAACCACTGCACTGAGCAAAATTCTTGTCTTTCGGCCTTTTTGTGAAGATGATAACGATATGATGCAGAATATGAGGATGTTAATGATGAGCAGTACTGATGAATCCACTGATTCTGCTGCTGCGACGACCAACTGGCTGTCGTAACATAATAACGAGAAACAATAATTCCAACAATCGAGAGAAAAAAAAAGTTCACTATTACAAAAATCACAACAAGTCAAGTCATGTGCATTTTGGTCGTGCACCTACCATCACACATCATCCTCCTGAGCAAGGAGCAAGTAAAGTAATGAGCACACAACTCAACAAACGCTGCGCTGATACCTCCACTCTCACACAAGTCACATAACCAACGAAAGAAACGCTGGTGCTGGTGCTGAGATTTGTGTTTTGAGAATCCCTCTAAGCAAAGTTGTATGCTAGAGCTACCTGCTAACAATAACAAACGAGATAAAAAGCATATTATCTTCGTAATACTCTATTACCGTGCCTTCTTCTGTCTTTCTTGAGAGTTGAGACTTAACTTGGCTCTTTTGGCTGGCTGGTTGGTAAGTAAATGACTCAAGTTGAATGTATGAAGGAATAAGATTATTATGATGAGATGATGTAGAAAAGAAGCAGTATATTTTTTTGTCTCTTTTTTTTCAGGCATGCCTTTTTGCTTTGTGCAGTGCAGTGTACAGACAAAAAACCGTCTTTTTCGCTGTTTCTCTCTCGTTGGTCGTGAGATTTAAAGGAGAAAAGAAATGATCATGTGCTCTCTCATTCTCCGCGAGAGAGATGCGAGAGTCCAAACCAACTTCGTGATTCATTTTGCTTTTTTGGAGGCACTATCATCCTCATCACATCATTGCATCCCATCACATCATCACCACCACCGCCACCGTAGTCTGCAGTCGTCAATTTAACCTGTTATAGTAAAAATTCTCTCAGAGTTTTCTTAGATTGTTAGCCAAGTTATGTGTGTAATGTAATACATAGAGAAAAAAAATCATCATCATCCTATGTGCATATATTATTATTACGCATACTCCTTCTTACATTCAAAGCTCACTTTTTTGTTGTAGTTTGGTAATATTGTTAGGTTTACAATATATTATGTATATTACATTGAAAAAAAAGAAACACAAACTGACTCACAATCAAGGCAAAAGAGCCAGGGAGACTGCAGAGAGTGTTGTTGTGGTGGTTTGTTAGAAAATCCAACCTGTTGCTTGCACGCCGCCGCCGTTTGTAGCCAGAGAGAGCCGAATAGTGTGGACTGTGGACTACAAAAAAATGATGCATAAATTCCTGATTCCTGTATTATTGATCAGTCTTCCAAACAGTCTAAGATTAAATGTTATTTCATAGAGCATTGGATTAAGAAACAATTCAATTTAGTTCAGTAAAAATAGAGTAAAATTTATTTTAAAGGGACAGGTTCCCAAGTACTCGTTATTACGGTTACTACAGTAAATTTAGAATAATCTGTGGAAAGAAAAGGATTAAGGTACACCTATCTATTTTGTAGCTCTTCATCGTAGACTGACTTAATCATTATCATTCATATCCCGAAAATCATGTTTTTTCCTACATTGACTCTGCTTAAAAGTATGGATTGAATTCTTCTTTCTTTTTATTTCACTTGAAATGCATTCTATAGAAAGACGCGATCGAGTGATCTGAGTATGAGGAGAATTGTTTTTTCTTTACAACTCTGCAACACAACTCCTCCGTTCAGATAGGCACTTGTGTACCATATAGCATAACAGCCTTTGTTGCACACTGCACTGTTTGAATGTTCACTTGCTTGTTTTGTTGGTTGTGTATGAGATGTTGGGAATTTCTTTCTTTCTTGTGTTCATTACCGTCAAAATGCATATCGCATCGTCGTCTTGGTCTTCGTCGTGGTCAAAAAAGCAATAAGAAACCTGGTAGTAATGAAGTGGGGCCATATACCTACCTTCTTGTTTTTTCTTTCTTTTTTTCACGTTTCTGTACGTGTAACTTACTGGTTTTTTTTGTTGTCGTTGTATCTTATTATAACAGAAATACAACGCACAGTGGGAACTCATCAGATCAGAAATACATGCATATATAATATATACCTACACACAATATAAAAGATAAAAAGTAGGGAACAAAAGCAGAAAAAAAGAGTTACAAACAAGAAGAGTCATACCATCATATCACCACCACCACCATCACCGTAGCCAGTAAAATACATTATGTATGCATAATATATAACTTTTGCAGGGAATAAACTTATCATCACCACAATATCAAGTGCTCCTTTCATTTCATCATCAGTTCAGATGAGCAGCAGTAAAAAAAGATGACGATAATAATGTAATGTGCGTAACATTTTGAATAGCGTTTTTTTCTCGTCTTTATTTCGCTAGCTTGCTGGTCGTCGTCGTCTTCGTCGTCATCATCTTCATAGTTTGCAGTGATTTAAAAAAATGCATATTATTGACCATATGTATACAGACTTAACCGTGTTTTCTTCATCATCATTACCAATACACACTTTTATCAGTTTTTTAGGAAAATTATTATGATAGTATGCAAATGAAGTACTAATAAATCCTGATTTGTTTGATAATTCATCAAGCAGCTTTATCGGGTTCATGTTGGCACTAATTATAATCATACTGAAAAAATATTATATTTTTTCAAGAATTCAGGTAAACTGATATGTGGTGATGGGATCAAATGCAGGGAAGCTGGCAGCGGCAGGATGCATGCAAGTTTTAGAGTCATACATTGTAATTGTGTAAAAAGCTGAAAAAAATATAATAAAAAAATACTGCAACATGGCAGCAACTTGACTCGGTAACCTAGGTGTTTTATCGGATTTAATCTGCGGAGAATGAGTTGACTTGACTTGACTTGATTGAGAGAAATGTGTATTCTAAAATGAACTAGTGGTATCGCATCGGCTTACTATCCAGTCTTTATGGTAAATTACACCTGTTACCTTTTGCTGGTAATTGGTAAAACGAAGTTTATACGGTAACTTGGAAAAAAAGTAAAAAATAAACCAGAAATATACAAATCTCTTTGGGTAAATTTAAATGTAAAATAATTTTAATTGTGAAAGTTGGCTTGTTTGAAAAGTTTTATTTCTCAAAAAGAATTTTTTTAAAAAGAAACTCTGCTTTTTTTCGGGGAAACTTTAAGGTTGACATTCAAGAAAAAAAGACGGACAGAGTATCGTACCATCACAAAAAAATTTATACTCCCACCACCGCCACACAGTCAGATAGTCACAAAGTAAGGTATTTTGAAAATAGCACAATAATTATACCTTTTTATTGTGCTGTGCATGTAATTCCGAATTATTGTGCTTCTTCTTTTTTTTCCCCTTCTTCGAGCTATAATTAGAGCATTACATTAGAACTTTAGTACAGGATTTTTATGCAAAAACGGCAATTGGTATGCAATGCAATGAAGCAGAAAAAAATATGTACATGTCTTGTCTCCTCACCTCACTCACACACAGCTTTACTCCTCACATCATCATCAAGCCATTGGCCTTCTTTTATTTAATGGGATGTGTTAGTATTTAATGATAATTGCTTGTATCGTATCGTAACTTGTAATACCGCACGCATAACGTCGTACAAAGTTGCAAAAAAAGACGGTTTCTGCGTGATAGGATAATAATAAGATGAGAATGACGATGATAGGGCACACGATAAGCGAAAAAACCGATACGTTCACAACAAAGGGAAGTGGGTATAATCAATCTTTTATAAAGGCAACAGGTGTATGCATCTTGTAAATACAACACACAATTAACTACGCGTACGGCTTCTCAAGTTTTCTATTATTTTATGTACATTTTTTTCTCTATTTTACAAAATAAAAAACTGACAGTTACAGTATTTTTAGGTTAAATGTCGGCATTAAAATAATCTAAGAAAAAAAATATGTGGGTAAACAATTCTTGTTTTTTGTTGTTGAATGAAAACTTTCTCAGCTTTTTTATTGGGCTATACATATTTGTCATATCATTCGTTAAAATTAGCCACAAATTTCTCCGATCTGTTTTAAATTATAAGTCTGTTTGGATGTCATTTCTAAATCATATATTATTATGAGTTTTCTAAAGAAGTAAAAAAAAGTTAAATCCGGTGCCGGTAGCATGAAAACCAATGTCAACACAATGCTAACTAGCTTAATTGCATAATTTTGGTGGAGAAAATTGGGTAGACATGTGTCCTTCATTTTTTTCCATCATTCTACCTTTTCATCTTTACAAGGCTAACAATTGCTAATCTTCATGTCAAAAACTGGTACCTGTGCTTAAAAGTAAATCTAAAAGGTTTACAAATGATTTCGCAAGAAAGAAAAAAAATCTTGGAAATACTGCCAAGGTTTTTTTTTGTACCACCAAAAAATACGAAAGTTGCCAACCAAAAACTTTGATTTCAAAACCGAAAGCGACATTTTTTTACAAAAAAAATGTTGGAAGATTTTTTTAGATTGGATAATTATAGTACAACACCTACTCATGTATCTAACTCATATTACACATTATTTGTACAAACCG